>PITA01021165.1:0-32768 GCA_004023965.1 Spilogale gracilis | reverse complement strand
CCCCTCCTCCTCCTCCTCCCCCTCCTCCTCCTCCTCAGTCTGGTCCCTCTCCCCGCCCCCCACACAAATTACAAAGCTGACCTTTTCAGGGTTCTTGGTTTCAAACAACAAAATTCACTCAGGCTTATTCAAGCAGAAAGAGAATTTTATTAAAATAGCTCTGAACTGGGGCACCTGGGAGGTCAGTCGGTTAAGCGTCTGCCTTCAGCTCAGGTTGTGAGGCTGGGGTCCTGGGCTCAAGGCCCACAGCAGGAAGCCTGCTTCTCCTTCTGCCTGCTGCTCCCCCTGCTTGTGCTCCCTCTCTGTCGCTGTCATATAAGTAAAAATAAGTCCGAACTCGGCTGTCTACTTCAGTCTTGCCACGGTCTGATCCACTCTCCATTCAGCCAAGACGGGCTTTCTAAAATGCATTGTTCAAAACCCTGCCGGAGATCCCATTTGTTCCTGGATGCTGTCGGTGCTGTACCGCATTCCCATGGCCCACCCCGCGTATCTGTTCCATACACACACTGGCTTCCCGAGGCTCTGTCTCTCAGCCCGCCCGAGGTCATTCTCTGAGGAGCCAGGGACAGGCCAGAGCGGGAGGAACTAAGATTCCCAGGTGCGACCCCTAGCCAATGAGGGACAATAGTGCTGGACCAATGCCCCACTCAGAGGCATGTCGCCGCAGCCCCAGGCATCTCGGTGGCACTGAGCTTCAGCTGCCCAGAGCAGTGCCCTGCGGGTTAGCGGTTTCTTCCCTCTGCTTACTTCCCCATTCTTTCACTGTGCTTCCTGTAATCAACTTCCAAAGAAACTACTTCTACTTGCCTTGGTTTCTGCTTTTGGGGTACCCTAACATAAGAGAGTCCCCATACATGGCTTTTAACCCCTTCAGCGTCAGGCCCCTGCTTCCTTTTCCAACATTAGGCTTTGCCACTTCCCAGTATGTAATCTGTTCTCAAGAGGCAAACAACTTCTTTTAGCTCTCCTCTAGGCCTTTGCACACACTATCTTTCTCCTCTTAGAACATTCTCTCTCCTGCTCTTCATGAGACTAACTCATGTTGGACCCTGATATATCTGCTTAAACATCACTTCCTCCAGGAAGCCTTCCTGAATTTCCAAGCTCAGGTTTTATATTCCCACCATTTGTTTTCAAGGCATCCTGTCCTCCCTCAAACACAGCACTTGTCATATCACTTTGGGAAAAGTTTCTTTCTCTCCTGCCACCAGTGCTCTACGTTTCAGAAGAGCAGAGACCACGAGAGCAGAGACCACGTCTTCCTTGTTTGTCATCACACAAGGACAATCGAGCGCAGTCACAGGCCCAAAGCGAAACTTCATGCATAGGCCTGGCACACAACAGGTGCCAAAAAAATGTCTGTGGAAACGGAAAAGAAAGAAGAACCGAAACGGTGCTCGAACAAGGCGCAGGGTCACTTGGCTCAACTGACAGGACGCAGCCCAGAGCGGGGCGTGGGTGATACAGCGTTTGCCTTCCACTGGCCTGAAACGCCCAGATTTCGAGATGCCCAAAGACCACCAGGGAGCCAAGTCCGATGCTAGCTCGGGCTCAGTCTCCCACACCCACCACCGAGGCGGCGAGATGCTGAGAAAGAGCGAGATTTTCAAAAAGCACAATAGTCTTAGAGGGGGCGGGTGGCAGTAGGCGGGCTGACGGCGGTGGCTCACACTGACTGGCCACGCGTCCGCTGCGGAAGGGGGGCTCGGCCCGGGTTGGCAGTATTCGCCCGGTCTTTCTGGGGAGGGGTCAAGCTGGGGGTTTCAGTCTTTATTCTGCCCTTTCGGCCTCCTGCCGGAGTCGCTCTGCGGAGTACAGAACCGAGGACCTCCGACTGCAGACATCATAGAGACGGCTTTCAAAAAAAGACACAGACCACCTAGGTCTCTGGATAGTGTCGCTGTCGAAGTGATTCATAAGCTGTGAGCTGACTCAGAGTGGGCCTGGAGCGCTCAGCAGCAAGCCCACCAAGTCTAAGGACAAATGTCTGTGACTCGGCAACCGCAGAGACAAGCCAGCAGCCGAGGCAAGAGCGAGGAGGTGCAGCCCTGCCCTGCAGCTCTCCTCCCACCGTGGCAGGGACGCAGCAAGCCCAGGAGGTGTGGAGGCAGGACAGAGACCTGGTATTTACCCACCCCGCCCTGAAGTGAAACCCGTCCCTTCCTCTGCTGAGAACTGGTCCACAGGCCGGCCAGGCTGCAGGGGCGGAGGGCCCTGCTCACGTAGCTCCTGGTCGGGCACCTGCTTTCCCACACTGCTCTGCACCACAGACGGGGCACACGCATCTTTGCGGGTCAGCTGGCGTCCTCTGCTGCACTGCCACAAGAGTTATTTTAGGAAACTGAAGTGATCTGAAGAGCACCGGGACTCCCTTATCAATACAGCTACCATACCGAATGGAGCCGCCATCCTCTCTCACAGGCACCTGTGCCACATTCTCTGTCACATTCACACTGTCCTTGCTGGTTTCCCTGCAGACTCGCCCTGCTCCACCCTCCACGTCCCCTCCCAACCGATCATACGGTCTGCCTTCGGAATAACTGCTCTGGACTCTAATGTGCCCGTCAGTGGCCTCCAGCACCTTTACCCTGAAGTGTAGTTCCTCACGTGGCCTGAGAGGCCTCCCCAGGTTCTGGCTTCAGGGGCCGTCCAATCTCACCTCTGACACTCCGGCTCCTCACGCCCGCCCTCCCGTGTGCAGACCACGCCCCATCTGGAACGCCCCCCCTTCTCCCAGGAGCCCCAGGACTGCCTTCCAGGTCCAGCTCAGGATCTCCTCCTCTGTGAGGACTTCTCTGAACCACTTACGCCACAACCACGGTTAAATATTTTGTCCTTTGAGCCCCACTTGTCTTTGCACATATGTTGATTATCACACTTGTCATACAACATCACACTTACTTGTTCATATGCCTGTCTTACCTATTCTTTTTTTTTAATCTTTTTTTTTAAAAGATTTTATTTATTTATTTGACACAGAGAGAGATCACAAGTAGGCAGAGAGGCAGGCAGAGAGAGAGGAGGAAGCAGGCTCCCTGCTGAGCAAAGAGCCCGATGTGGGGCTTGATCCCAGGACCCTGAGATCATGACCTAAGTGGAAGTCAGAGGCTTTAACCCACTGAGCCCCCCAGGCGCCCCTGTCTTACCTATTCTATTAAACCAGTCTTTCCATCACTGTGTTTTCAGAGGCTGACATAATATCCACTATGTCCTAGGAACTCAAAAACATGTTTGATGAATGAATTAATGGGTGTAGATACCTGCAAAGGAATCACAAGTCATGCAGAGTGAATCTTGAGAGGTGACATTCTTTTGCTGCTTATGAAACTCATCAGAGAAAGATATTATCTCCAAGCCAATAAATATGCCTCCGGGACCTCCAATTTCAATGCAGCTTGTGACTAGAAGATTCGTGCCTGGGGGGCTCAGTTGTTAAGCATCTGCCTTCGGCTCAGGTCATGATCGGAGACCCAGGATCGAGCCCCACATCGGGCTCCCTGCTCAGCGGGAAGCCTGCTTCTCCCTCTCTCACTGCCCCTGCTTGTGTTCCCTCTCCAGCTGTGTTTCTCTCTGTCAAATAAATAAATAAAATCTTTAAAAAAAATTCATGACCAATTTCATTCTGATTTCATATTGGGCTTGGGAGTCAAAACAGTATTTTCCCATTTTTGCCGACCCTTTTACACATGTTCATAAGTTTAAACCAAAGATGCAAAACTAACTCGGACACCCAGATGAGGCGGCAAGTGGGAGCAGTCAACACAAGAGAGAAGGCACACCCAGTCTAAATAACTCCCCTCTTTATAACAAGAACCAGATAAAAACCGGCAAGCCGATTTTATTTAAAAAAAAAAAAAAAAAAACCTTTTAGAAAAAAACCTGAACAGTCACACTCTTTCTCAATGATAATCCTGATGTTGGCACCAAAAATAAAAGTTTTCTAAATATCAGAAGATAATGAATTAATATAACTTTTCCTAGCCTATTAAATCTTTTATCTAAATCCCATGTCAAATTTTGATGCCTGAATTTAACTATATATTTGCAGTGCCACCCTTCATGGCTCAGACTTGGCAATTTCATTAACCAGGAAGATGCTAGGAAATAACACCAACTGAGATATGATATGTATCAGGTACTGTGTTGGATGCGACCTCACCCTAAACCCTAAGGAAGTGCACCAGACCCTGGATGGGTTCTAGGGTACCCAGCAGCTGAAGCCCCTGCATACATTTTTTTTTAGTTTTTTTTTTTTTTAAGTTTTACTCATTCATTTATCTGAGAGAGAGCGCACGAGAGGGGGTGTGGTCAGAGGGAGACCCGCTGAGCGGGGAGCCGTGGGACTCGACCTCGGGACTCCAGGGTCACGGCCTGAGTAAAGGCAGTGGCTTAACCACCGGAGCCATCCAGGTGCCCCTCCCCTGCATACATTTTAGGAATCCCCTGTCCCCCGAGTCTCGCTAGAGGCAATCTGCCTTCCTCTATATACTCACTTTCCAAGACCTCCTCCCAACTGGAAGTGAGCAGGAGGCCCTGGGCCAGACTGTCAGACAGACGGATCCAGACTTGAATCGGAAGCTCGTGACCCAGCCAGGTCGAACTATAAAGAACCTCTGCTAATTACATTCTTACCTGTGTCCACATGGGGTAGGGAGCCCACTGAAGGGAAAATGCGAGGGCGGAGAGGCCATAGACCAGCACGAACTGTATGAGGGACGGAAAGACTCGCGTGCAGTGGTTCCTTCTGACATCACCGGACAGAATAAAGAAAGAACAAGAAGCTCAAATTCTCACAACGTGGATTAAAACCCAAGACTTTATATAACTTATAAAATAAAGCGCTCTCTCTCTCTTTTTTTTAAAGATTTTATTTATTTATTTATTTGACAGAGAGAAACACAGCCAGAGAGGGAACACAAGCAGGGGGAGTGAGAGAGGGAGAGGCAGGCCTCCCGCCGAGCAGGGAGCCCGACGCGGGGCTCGATCCCGGGTCTCTGGGATCATGACCTGAGCCAAAGGCAGTCGCTCAACCAACTGAGCCACTCAGGCGCCCTCAAATAAAGCTCCCTTATGTATACTTTCCCACAATTAAAAAAAAACAACTCAGAAGTTTGATTGTGGGGCACCCAGATGACAAAGACCGGTGGGTGTCAGACTCCGTCTCAGCTCAGGTCATGATCTCGGGATCTTGGAATGGAGCCCGCCTCAGGCTCCATACTCAGCACAGAGTCTGTTTGGGGTTCTCTCTCCCTCTCCCTCTGCCCCTCCCACTCAAGCTCTCTCTCTCAAATAAATCTTTAAAAAAAAAAAGGTTTGATTCTGTGGGTCACCAAGCTGAATGTTGAATCCACAGTCTCGCAGAACATGTGGTGAGAGATTTAGGGTACTGCGCAGAAAGACTTTAACCCTGAGTGCTGGAATTGGGAAATATGCTAGCATTTGGCTGACTCAGAGCACTCAAAACCTCTCACTGAGTCTTTTTATCAGCCACTCCCTTCTTGTCCAATGAGATGCTCAGCCCACGATTCTGCCCCTGGATGGAGACCCAGTGCAAGGGGAAGCCAGCTCACCGCTCACTCCACCCACAGCGACGCTCATTGTCTCTGAGCCTCTAAGCAGAGTAGTTCTCAGATGCGCGAGAGAGCCAATTAACAGGTCAGTCTCCGATGCAGCCTGTGAAATAGGCTTTGTCCTTGTTCCAGTGTTAAAGAGATGATTGATCCTGAATATCAAGAGGACAGAGGAATGCTGCCACATACTGAGGTTGGGAACAGGCTGGCTGGATCCAGGAGATACTTGGGGTGACTTCCAGTACTCCTTGGGGTAAGGGTGAAAGCATTTTAAATTATACAAAGTTTAGCTGCATTAAGTTATGTGGGAGGACTTTTTTCTTTTGAAAGTATAAATATCGGGAGCGCCTGGGTGGCTCAGTCATTAAGTGACTGCCTTCAACTCAGGTCATGATCCCAAGTCGCTGGATCAAGCCCCGCATCGGGCTCCCTGCTGGGCGGGAAGCCTGCTTCTCCCTCTCTCACCCCTCCTGCTTGTGTTCCCTCTCTGGCTGTGTTTCTCTCTGTCAAATAAAAAAAATCTTAAAAAAAAAAAAAAGAAAAAAAAGAAAGAAATTAGTGATGCTAAGTAGCACAGACCATAAAGAATCCGCTGTAGCAGGGGGAGGAGGGCAGCAATGCTGAGTTTCCATGAGCTGGGGGCGGGGGGGCTGGCAACCAGCACCCCACCACCGGACCTTGTTATGCCCACCAGACTGGCCAAGTGACACGGTTGTGCTTCAATCGCGGCAGCGGCCTGACCTGCCTTGTCCATACGCACTTTCCTTTCTGGAGGTGTGGTAAGCTATCCAATACCTTTCTAGCAAATTCTTTTTCTGCTTCAGTGTACAAATAAACTTGTGGTTGTTTTGTTTGATACACTAAGCACTCTGATGCAGGCGGTTATTATCTCATGGAAATCACAACTGAGAGAGGTTAAATGACCCACAGAATAAGACAGGACCAAGGAGTGGCAGGGCTCCGTCCCTCTCGTCCTTGTTTTCCATCCCAGCACAGAGCGATCTCCAGAACTGGAATGTCTCCCTCTAAAGAAAAACTGCTCACATCAAAGATGCTGTCACATTAATGTGGAGAAAGATCATTCACAACATTTTAATGGGAGGGTAGGAAAAAATCACTTTTTTTCCAGAAACATTTCCCAAATTCTGCATATCAGGACCCACCACAAGAGTGGAAAGCACTGGAATGTACTACTTCCATCCTTTTCAAAACAAAATCTGTTTCCTTTGTCTGCCCCAGCATGCCAGAAAACAGCGTCCCTAAGAAAGCTACAGAAAAGTCAAAGTGATGTGGTTGAAGGTTGGGGTCTGGAGCTGATGGCCAAGAAATAATTCTTGGGAATCTCTGGTGCAAAAAGGCGATTTTACTGAAACCCGGGACATGTCCCGTGGGCAGAAAGGGCTGCAGCCCTGGGACTGTGAGAAGCAACTGATTATATACTTGGCAGTTGAGGGAGGTAGAGAGAAAGGGAAGTTTCCAAAAGGTCTTTCACACCAGGACCTGGGGGCCTGGCTACTGCCAAGCTAAAGTTGTTTTTCCCTCTAGAAAGGATTACTATTAAGACAGTTGGGAGGAATGACATCCTGGAGGAGTGTCCTGCTCTGCCCACCTCAAGTATTTGTCAGTGGGCAGCAGGATATAAGGAAATTTAATTTTATCTACATTTCTTTTTGCTTTTGTTCCCCACATCAAAAGGACAGCATCTTTTTCCTCAAGCTACAAACTAGAAATCGTCTTTTGAATAAGTAATTGACTAAAGAGACATAACTCCAGGGAGGTTCGGCTTCCTGTCTGTCATTAAACAATCGTGGGAGGTGCACAAGCTCCAAATCCACACGTCCAGCCCTTTCACAAGAACTCGGGAGTTGGCTTGATGACTGTTTTTGCATAAACAACGCCCAGCCTCTTCCTCCCAAAAATCTCCACTAGTGCTCACATCTTGCACAGAGTGGCACTCAATAAATCCTGAATGAATGAATACATCTTAGTCATTCCGACATGAGTTCTATTAGACATCTGACTCTTGGTTTCGTCTCAGGTCGTGATCTCAGGGTGGTGAGATCCAGCCCCGTGAGGGGCTCTGTGCTCAGCATGGAGTCCGCCTCAGTCTTTCTCCCTCTTCCTCTGCCTCTCCCACTCATGCTCTCTCTCCCTAAAATAAGTAAATCTTTTTAAAAAAAGCGGGGGGCGGGAGTTCAAAGCCATCTAATTTGGAGTTCAGATCCTGTAGAGAGCAAATGGAGTCCCTCATGTCAAGCAGAGGCCTGTGTCGAGCAATGATGCAAGCAGTTCAGGCACCACAGCTAGGAGGTCACTGAATCAATGTCAGCTGACGCCCCAGAACTGACAAGAAGCAGAAGCAGAGGAGGTCTGCAGAGACCCAAAACTGATGCAATCTAACAAAGGGAAGGATTTGGGCAGCAAACCGTCAGACTCTTCAGACCTGACCCCTCTACGTCTGACCACTTAAAAAAGGCACCTGCCCCCTAAGGTTCTACCTGATGGAGCTCTGAACAGAACCAAGATCCTTCCCTGCTTGGACACCAGAAGCAGTAGGTGCTGAGGGCTGACCCGGACCAGAGAGAGGCCTCATCTCAACCGCGCGCCCACAGACCGACTTCACACTCGGTTCCCTAACTTCCCTTCTGCTAAGCTTGCTGGTTGTGTGTCTTGTCTTCTCTCCTGCTCCAGGTGCTGTGTAAGACGCCAGGTTGAACCCCATGGTGAATGGTCACTGAGTTTGGAATCCTGAACCTGCTTTGTCATTGTGATTTGACTTGGCTTTATGAGTGAATAAAGCTGACACTGTGGAAAGACACAACTCGTGGGTGTGCCTTCGTGGCGTACTCATGACAGATCCTAAGTACGGGAAGGATCTGAAAACAGAAATTCTTTTCTTTTTTTGTATTTTTGTTGTCTCCTTTCCTTTCTTTTGTTAATGCCCACATTCCATTCCCTGATGCTGTTAATGCCGAAGCAGATGAACTGGGAGCAAATAAGTCATGACCAACAGAGCCAGACTTCCTAAAGTATGCCTAGAAAAGCAGAGAATTCCAGGGACAGGGATGAAAAATTCTAGCCCAGAAGGGAGGCTGTTTTCAGCCATCCCTGACGGCTCTCAGAGAACATACACTGATAGAATTCGACATAATATTTTCTTATCCCTGAGCTAAAAGAAAGGCAAGAGCCAGCATTCTCAATATCTGGGGTACCCCTCTACCTACCTGGGGTTGAGGGATAGTTAATATCAGATAAATGTTTTCATTCTGTCCAAGATCAATATTCAGTGACTCTGAAGATAAACCTGAGACCTACTCTGGACCACAATGCCTCCTTCTTATCCACCCCACCCCCTATATTTTATTTAAAAAAGAAAAAAACCACCTGGAGGCCCAGTGTAGGCAGAATAGTATCTCCCTCCCCTGAACGCCCAGGCCCTCATTCTATTCCTTGGAACCTGTGAATCCTACCCTGACAGAGACTTTGCAGATGGGATTATGATTAAGGGGCCAGGAGATTATCCCAGATTGCCTGTGTGGGCCCAGTTTCATCACATCAGTGACTAAAGGAGAGAAACTCCCCTGGTCCTGGAGTGCTGAGAAAGGAAAAGACTGGCTGGAGGAGGAGGTTCAATTCCTACAACAGCAAGGAATCAAATCCCACCAATCCCCCAAATAAGCAAGGGAACCGGACCTCCCCCATAGCCTCTAGAAAGGAACACGGCCTGTGCATACCGGGTCTTAGCCCTGTGAGACCAGGGCAGACTTGTGACCTACAGAGCTGTGAGATCCTAAGCTGGTGTTGTTTAAGCGTCTCCATTTCTGGTCATTTGTTATGGCCCCAATATAGTACTAACACAGGACATAAAGCCTCCACTTGAGAATTATCATTCAGGTTCCTTTTAGGAACAAGTCTAGAGGCGAGCCAAGGGGAGTGAACCTGCTTTGGGTGTTGCTTCTGTCTGTTTTCTCATTTGTTTCCCTGACCAAGTATAAAGCCTCTGCCCGTCTCTTTCCCGTGTGACATTCCTTCAGAGTGACAAGGCCATGGCGCTGCGGTTGTGGGCAGGGCCACGTCTCATCTAACAATGAATGGCACTGCAGTTTCTCCGCCACGAATCACAAGAATGCTGGACTGGTTAGAGGCCTTGAGATCATCTAGTACAATCTTTTTGTGTAGTTGGAAACATGCCCAGAGAGTTCAAATGACTTGCCAAGAACACAAAAGAACACTGATGCCCAGCCCTTATCCCCAGAGATTCTGATTCAATTGTTTTGGGGTAGGGCCTAAGTATTATTTTTAAAAGCCATTCTTTCTAATGAGCCTTTGAATTTTGGCCTGCTCTCAGCACATACTGAATTCTACTTAAAGGTCCTCAAACTAATAATTCATTTCCAATATAACAAAGAGACTAATACCAGTTTTATTACTGGTTACTATCGACTTTTATGCAATGCAAAGCAAAAGCAAAGTATTTCATGGGATTTGCACATATTCTTCCCTAAAAGTTCTCTTTTTCCCTGCGCTTGCTTACATTCACAGAGAGAACACTTTGCCACTTAGAACGCTGACATGTGACTCTACTTCCTGCCCCAGGTCTTATGCTGTCAGCGTTTCTTTCTCCTCTCCATGCCTCCAGGAACTAAAGTCTCTCTCCAAACCTCAATCCCAACAGCTAACGGACCTCGGCATGGTGCTGCCCACCTGCCTTCCCGAACAACCTCCGGCCCGGCGTGGTCACCTTCCATGCTCTGCTCGTGCCCACTGAGGTTGTTCAGATCCTCCAAAGCAGCACTCGTACACAGAAAAACACTATTTTGGTTTATTAGAATTAAATTTAGGGCGCCTGGGTGGCTCAGTTGGTTAAGCGACTGCCTTTGGCTCAGGTCATGGTCTTAGAGTCCGGGATTGAGCCCCGCATCGGGCTCCCTGCTCAGCGGGAAGCCTGCTTCTCCCTCTCTCACTCCCCCTGCTTGTGTTCCTTCTCTCGCTGTGTTTCTGTCAAATAAATAAAATCTTAAAAAAAAAAAGAATTAAATTTAAAAATCCAGTACTTCTAGTATAAATCTCTATTTACACTAGAAATAAAAATAACTATTCTAGTTGCTAATCAATCAAAATTCATCACTTCTCAGAGTGCCTTCACAAATTAGTTAAAAGCTCTTAGTTTTAAACTGACTTTGTAGATTATTATATTATAATTTTCTTTTTAGTTTTTCTTCTGAGTAAGACCTTCTCTTGGGATCTCAAGTTACATTAGCATCATAATGCCGATTCATCAGATCTCCACACACTATGGAATTCCATTGTACACTTTTATACTATTGCATGATTTCGGTTGACTGACTTCTGTGTTCCTCCCATCTTTTCCTTGCTTGGGAGGGCTATAACTCACATACTTTTAAATATCCCCCGTTGTAGTCTACCTGGCTTTCCTGGTTTTGCTTGGCTCACAATTTTTAGGCCCTGTGTTAATAACTCCCACTATATGTATGTATGTGTGTGTGTGTGTGTGTGTGTGTGTGTGTGTGTGTATAAATATTTTTAGGCCCTGTGTTAATAACTCCCACTATATGTATGTGTGTATGTGTGTGTATTTATACACACACACACACACACACACACAGAGAAACAGCTAGAGAGGGAACACAAGCAGGGGGAGTGAGAGAGGGAGAAGCAAGCTTCCCACCTAACAGGGAGCCCGATGGGGTCTTGATTCTTGGACTCTAGGATCATGATCCGAGCCGAAAGCAGACGTGTAACCACCTAGCCAGTCAGGTGCCCCGTATTATTTAAAAGATTTTACTTATTTTTTGACAAAGAGACAACAAGAGAGGGAACACAAGGGGGAGTGGGAGAGAGAGAAGCAGGCTTCCTGCCAAGCAGGGAGCCCAATGCAGGGCTCGATCCCAGGACCCTGGGATCATGACCTGAGCAGAGGGCAGACGCTTAACAACCGGAGGCACCCGAGTGCCCCTCTCCACTGTATGTTAATACTACCCCCCACCAATGCCTTTTCTCTTCCCCTGCTCATGACCTCCCTGGCCCTACCCTAACATCTCTACATGGACCAAGTCCCAATGCTGAGACCCGACCTCTGTACTGATGCTCTTGTCTTTTCCCCTTCCTGAATACCCTCTGCCCCCACTACTCATCCCTCCAGGCTCAAGTCAAATCCCACCTTCCTTCACCACAGCCCATGGGGCTTTCTCTCTTCTCCACACACAGTCATTGTATATTTTTTATGTTGCTAGTTAGTTTTTCCTGTTTTTTGTTTTCCCTCCCCTGTATTAGAAACTCTTAGAAGGCAAGAGCTGTGTTTTAGCGGATTCGTACCTCTGCTTTTGACCTAGCGTGGCGCCTGGCGCCTGAAGGCGGGACCGCGACTCAGAGAGATGACGGAGACGCAGGCGATGGAAAGGTTGACTTTGGTCAGCCCGCGATTCCTAGAGAGCACGTCTGATTCTGCCCCTGCCCAGCGTACTATGGGCAGTCACTGATGACTGAGCAGTTAATCCAGACTGAGCACTCGAGACTCTGGCACCTTCGATGACATGTAACTGGGCCTCTCCGCTTGCTTCATGCACCATTACTAACTTCAACCAGCTCATAAACTCCGGTGAAGTCGTATCTGGGACAGATTTTCCATTCTGAAACTATGATACCTACAGTTATCCACACACCTCTCTCCGAAAAACACCCTCTTGTGTGCTTAACTCTGGCTCAAAAGAAAACACAGAATAATACGCTCCAGTGAGCCTTACTTGTGGACAATGAATATGTGTAAAGAGAAGGGACAGGAGAAGCAGCACACAAGGTTTAGTTGTGTCGGCACTTAGAGGAAAGCAGACCTTATTCTTTAAAAAAAAAAGAAAAATTATTTATTTATTTGACAGAGAGAAACAGCCAGAGAGGGAACACAAGCAGAGGGAGTGAGAGAGGGAGAAGCAGGCTTCCCGCCGAGCAGGATCCCGGGACTCCAGGATTATGACCTGAGCCGAAGGCAGACGCTGAGCGACTGAGCCACCCAGGCGCCCCTCAAGGCCTTATTCTTAAGAGCAGACCTTATTCTTAAGTGAACTAAGCTTGTAGGGATGCCTGGGTGGCTCAGGTGGTTGGGTGACTGCCTTCGGCTCAGGTCATGATCCCAGAGACTCAGGATCGAGCCCCGCATCGGGCTCCCTGCTCGGCGGGAAGCCTGCTTCTCCCTCTCTCACTCCCCCTGCTTGTGTTCCCTCTCTGGCTGTGTGTCTCTCTGGCAAATAAATAAATAAATAAAATCTTTAAAAAAAAAAAAAAGAGAGAAACAAAAAAAAAAGAGAACTAAGCTTGCAAGGTCCTGATGTATGCAGAAGAGCAAAGGGGTATCTTCAGCCTCTCCTGCCCAAGGGAAGGAAGTCGGAAAAAATGTCTATATGACAGAGGAACTAAGTGTACAACCAAACCCCAGACCCGAGACAGCTCTGATTTATTGCAGGAACCTGGGGAGTCTCCCAACTCAACCACTGGCCCGGAGGTTTTAATTGAAAGCAGTTGACCTCTCCCCACCCAGCAGGAATGTGAGTCAACTCTGTCCCCGGGGCCAAGTGTTTTACAAATACTCCGCGTCACCATGGGAACAGCCCCAACGGCTGCTTTCATGTGGGTGTGGTTAGAATAAGTGCTGCCGCCTTTTTTCCCCCTGGCACCTGTTTGACCAGTTACAAATTTGAAACGTTAATCACGGGAAAGACCACTTGACACAGAGCAGAGAGAGCTGTCACCCAGCAGTGCAAAAAGCAGAGAGAAAAAGAGACGCACAATGACACAATCTTCACATTAACCGCTCCTCTTGGGTGCGTGTCTCGGATACACGACAGGCACAGGCACTGCTGAACTACCCGGGGAGGATGATGGCAACCCCTGAGGTCTGACAGGGAGGCACCCTCCCAGGGAAGGGGCGGGGGTGACAGCCAGCATTCATTCCCTCAGCAGTTCCCGGACGCCCACCCGACCACTGTGCCCGATCACCTCCAGTTACGAGACAGCTTACAAGACAGGAAGATCCTCCTCTGCTTGGGTTTTTTCTTTGGTTTTGCCAATGAAATTTAGATTGTATCAAGGCTTTGAAGACTAAACAACGATGGATTTGAATTTGACTGCTAATTGCTAAGAAGCAAAAAGTGAACAAGTGGGGTAGGAGAAACCCTGCTAGTAGGACAGCGATGCTCCGTCCACAGACACGGGGAGAAAGGTCTGTGCCTGCTGTTGATCAGCCCCAATTCCTCTTTACAGCTGGCTGCTTTACTTTCCTCCACAGCCAAACATTCTGCTCCCATAGGCCTGGCGCCTCACAGATCCCATCCCTGACCACAAGGGGCCCGCTGGGGGGTGGGGGGTTGTGGGGGCAGGTTCTGCAGGGGACCAGTCAGCAAAAGTCCACCACCATCCCTTATCACAATTCACAGACCCTATCGGGGACACTGAGGACAGCCTTATGCCCCGGAGAAATGTCATTTGCCAGGACCCCCTCTCAGCTGCCTGAATTGCTTGGACTCAAGGAGGGCTATTAGCTCTGGGCCCAGAGCCATTATTTGAGATGAAAAAGGAGGCGAATAACCACTGCCATTTGATGCACAGCTGAGAGTGGAGGTTTGCTTGCATCTAAACTCAAAAGCAAACTGAAAATTACATTCAACCATTTCTTTTTTTTTTTTTTAGGCACTGAAATGAGTTAAGTATTCTGTCATTGTTGGCTAGCAGTTTCCTTAGGCCTAATTTGGGTCATTAAAGGTAACACGAAGTTCCTCTAGGCTCACAGCATCATGCTGTATCATGATTCTGTAGGGCACAAGGGCAGGCTGCCCCAAAATGGGCCACTTTGGCATGACGATTTTTTTTTTTTAAGATTTTATTTATTTGACAGAGAGAAACACAGCCAGAGAGGGAACACAAGCAGCAAGAGTGACAGAGGTAGAAGCAGGCTTCCTGCTGAGCAGGCAGCCCAACTCGGAGCTTAGATCCCGGTCTCCAGGATCATGACCTGAGCTGAAGGTAGAGGCTTAACCACTGAGCCATCCACAGATCCCTGGCATGAAGATTATTTTAAGTGAAAAAGCAAGCCATTTGTATGTCTTCATTGGAGCAGTGTCTGTTCATGTCTTCTGCCCATTTTCTGACATGATTATCTGGTTTTTGGGTGTTGATTTTGAGAAGTTCTTTTTAGATCTTGGATATCAGCCCTTTATAGTGTCATTTGCAATATCTTCTCTCATTTCATGGGTTGCCTCTTTGTTTTGTTGACTGTTTCCTTTGCTGTGCAGAAGCTTTTTATTTTGATTGTCCCAAAAGTTCATTTTTCGCTTTTGTTTCCTTTGCCTTTGGAGAGGTATCTTGAAAGATGTTGCTGTGGCTGGTGTCAAAGAGGTTACTGCCTTTGTTCTCCTCTAGGATTTGGATAGATTCCTGCCTCACGTTGAGGTCTTTCATCCATTTTGAGTTTATCTTTGTGTGTGGTGTACGAGAATGGTTGAGTTTCATTCTTCTATACGTAGCTGTCCAATTTTCACAGCACCATTTATTGAAGAGACTATCTTTCTTCCACTGGATATTTTTTCCTGCTTTGCCGAAGATGATTTGCCCATAGATTTGTGGGTCCATATCTGGGCTCTCTACTCTGTTCCATTGTCTATGTGTCCGTTTCTGTGCCAGTACCATGCTGTCTTGGTGATCACAGCTTTGTAATAAAGCTTGAAATCAGGTAATGTGATGCCCCCAGTTTTGTTTTTCTTTTTCAGCATTTCCTTAGCAATTTGGGGTCTTTTGTGGTTCCATACAAATTTTAGGATTGTTTGTTCGAGCACTTTGAAAAATGCTGCTGGTATTTTGATCGGGATGGCATTGAAAGTAGAGATTGCTCTAGGCACTATAGACATTTGAACAGACACTTCTCCAATGAAGACATACAAATGGCTAGCAGACACATGAAAAAATGTTTATCATCATTAGCCATCAGGGAGCTTCTAATCAAAACCACACTGAGATACCACCTTACACCAGTCAGAATGGCCAGTATTAACAGGACAGGAAACAACAGGTGTTGGAGAGGCTGCAGAGAAAGAGGAACCCTCTTATACTGTTGGTGGGAATGCAAGTTGGTGCAGCCACTTTGGAAAACAGTGTAGAGATTCCTCAAAAAATTAAAAATAGAGCTACCCTATAACCCTGCAATTGCACTACTGGGTATTTATCCCAAAAATACAGATGTAGTGGAAAGAAGGGCCATATGTACCTGAATGTTCAAAGCAGCAATGGCCACAATCACCAACCTGTGGAAAGAGCTGAGACGCCCTTCAAAGGATGAATGGATAAAGAAGATGTGGTACATATATACAATGGAATACTATTCATCCATCAGAAAGGATGAAGACCCAACTTTTGCATCAACATGGATGGGACTGGAGATTATATTGAGGGAAATAAGTCAAGGAGAGAAATTCAATTATCATATGGTTTCACTTACTTGTAGTACATAAGGAACAACATGGAGTACATTAGGAGAAGGAAAGGAAAAGTGAATTGGGGGAAATCAGAGGGGGAGATGAACCATGAGAGACTCCGAGAAACAAAATGAGGGTTTTAGACGGGAGTGGGGTGGGGGATGTGTGAGCCTGGTAGAGGATATCAAGGAGGGCACATATTTCATGGAGTACTGGGTGTTGTACATAAACAGTGAATCTTGGAACACTATATCAAAAACTAATGATATATTTTATGGGGACTAACATAACACAATTAAAAAAAAAAAAAAGCAATCCAAACCCTGCAGCAGATTCAGGAAAAGCTCTCTACTGCCCCCACACCTACCTGAGAAGAACTGGGAGAGAAGGCCCGCTCCAGAAAGAGAGCTATCACCATACATAACCACATTATACCATTAACGAGGTCTGGTTGACAGAGACGAACCTAGGAAGGCCTGTTTGGTGAAAGTCCTCCGTGTCCCATTGTTTCTGAGTGGCCTAGCACACATGTATTTACCATGTACTCTTTTTCATCTTCCTGTGCATTGTATTCCTACCCTCTGAAGTCCCAGACCCTACTCCTTCTCTTTAGTTCAGGATACTATATATCTCCTTCTGCCTGTCTCTGGAATTTCCATGTCTATGTGGATTCCTCCTCAGTATGAAATTTAATTTTATTTTCTCCTGTTAACCTGTCTCAAGTCAATTTAGTCCAGCAAGAAGGACCTAGAAGGGGACAGGAAATTCTCGCTCCCCAACACTACAAAACTTTTGTGCCATAGTAAGCTAGTGTGCCAGGTGTGGCTGCCGTGTTAGGCCTTCTTTGGAGAAGCTGGCAAAATGTGATTGCCAAGAAATACATCTCGCCCTCAGAGGAGCATGAATCCTGCAGCGGGGCTGCCTGGGTTCATACCCCACCCCAGTGGTTGACTAGCTGTGGAACTGGGCAAGTTATTCACTTCTCTGACCCACAGCATGCTTACTCCTAAACAGGGGACAGTAATGGTTCCTACCTCTTTTTTTTTTTTTTTAAGATTTTATTTATTTATTTGACAGAGAGAAACACAGCGAGAGAGGGAACACAAGCAGGGGGAGTGAGAGAGGGAGAAGCAGGCTTCCCGCTGAGCAGGGAGCCCGATGCGGGGCTCGATCCCGGGTCTCCGGGATCATGACCTGAGCTGAAGGCAGTTGCTCAACCAACTGACCCACCCAGGCTCCCCTGGTTCCTACCTCTTAAGGCTGTTGTGAGAATCAGGAAACTAACTCATGCCAAGTGCTTATAATAGTCCCTGGGCCAGCCTACCACATATTTCAGCCTTGGCTTTAAGAATCTGCTGTTCCTGGGACGCCTCGGTGGCTCAGTTGGTTAAGCACCTGGGCGGCTCAACTGGGTGCCGGGGTGGCCTACCTTCGGCTCAGGTCACAATCCTAGAGTTCCGGAATTGAGTCAAAATGGGGCTCCCTACTCGGCGGGAAGCCTGCTTCTCCCTCTGATCTTCTCCCCTCTCATGCTGTCTCTCATTCTCTCTCTCAAAATAAATAAATAAAATCTTAAAAATAAAAAAAATAAAAAAATAAGAATCTGCTCTTCCTGGGGCACCTGACCAAGACTGTGCAGCTCTTGACCTTGGGGTAGTGAGTTCAAGCCCTATGATGGGCATAGTTATTACTTAAATAAACAAACTTAAAAAAAAAATCTGCCATTCAGCTGAGCTTACTGTGTTTCCACATGAGCTTAGCCTGCCTGCTAAAGTGACTTAAGTATGTTGAAACAGGGTATGTGAGGTACGTCAGTTTCCTTGCTAACTGGGATGCTGCTACATAAAAAGACTTATTTGTCTTACTTGTCCTTAAGGTAATTCTGATCACAACCCCAACCAAGAACCCAGATCAAGCTCAAAAGGGAGGTCGGACAGATTTCAGGAAAACAAGCCATAACTCCCCTTGTGTGCTATGAATCTACTAATGCGGGGACAGCAAGTTCTGAGGAGTGGGGCCCAATCCCCACTGCTGTAATTCACACCTCAGGGCGGGGAGGCAGGCTGGCGCCGACCTTCCCATGTGCCCTTGGGAATTTCTACAAAGGAGGCTTCTAGGGCGAACAGTCTGAAGGTAGGGCATGGATACTTCTCTTGCAGCTTCATTGGCGAGAGCAAAATAGTTGCATATTTACTTGGAGGGCCTTTGTGGAAGGTATTTTGAGGAAAATGAGGGGTTGAATCCCCCAAACTGCCCCTTGGTTACTGGCACTTTTCTCATTTCCCACTCAATGTCAGGAGTGCTTAGTTACATCGAGGATTTATATTGTATTTCAAGACTATTTTGAGGTCATCTGGGTGGCTCAGTCTGTTAAGTGTCTGCCTTTTTGGCTCTGGTCCTTATCCCAGAGTCCCAGGATCAAGCCTCACACTGGGCTCCCTGCTTGGCGGGGGAGTCTGCTTCTCTCTCCCTCTGCTCCTTCTCTGCCTCTCACTTACTCTTTCCCTCAAATAAATAAATAAATAAATAAATAAATAAATAAATAAATAAATAAAATCTTTTTTAAAAAAGGTATTTGAGAATACCGTATTTCCTCTCTCTCCTTCCCAAATGAGATCAGTGAAGAACCCTGGAAGGTTTCAAAACTAGGTTGTGCCTAGATGTATTAGAAAAAAGAAAAGACAAGCCACAGAAATGCTATTTGACTACATCCATTCTCCTAATTCAAGAACTTCCTTTTCAACCTTCAGCTAATGCCCCACTATGACAGGTGTGTATATAATATACTCTTGTCCAGTAACTTGAAATATTTCTAAGGAAACATTTGAGGCTTAATGGAGCTAAAACTGGTACCATTTCTGACATTGCAGAGCCGTTGGCGGAGGTCTGGGACGATGTGGTTTTCAGTGACTGTGCTCTGCTGGGTTCCTGCCACCCGGCTCCTCCGCAGGGAAGGGCTGGACACGTCTTGGTGGCACACGTGTGACCAGGCATTGGGGGAGCTGCTCTGGGCACCAGGCAGCAGCTGACTCAAATGTCTTGGAGCTGGCAGATCACAAGGAAGTAGAGTCTGCTTCACTCTACTGCTGCCAAGTAGGAAATGGGGCAGGGGATCTCAGACATTCCCACATTCTCAAGAGAAGCCAGAAATCTAAGTCGTTGCATGCTGTCTCCTGATTTTTAAGGCCAGCAAATTACTAAAGTATTTTTAGAGGACTACGTGGATGGCCAAGTATGCACAGGCCACTGACTCACGATCAATGACCATTAAGGACGTCCTGCACACTGCTTCTGACCTTGAAAGGTCTGGTGACCTTGGAGCGCTCGATACTGAGTTCATGCTCCATGCTAGTACTTGCCTTGGGCACCCACTGGCCTGCTTACTCACACCCACTGCCTCATTTCATTCCCTGCCCTCGCCAGCAACACTACGAGTCAGGAACTAGCATTGTCTGCATCCACCAGAAAACGACTGAGTCAGTCTTGAAGAGTTTGAGTGACTTATCCAAGGTCAAAGAGCAAGTAAGTACAGGGTGACATTTGCCCTGGGGCAGCCATTCACAGGGGTGGGGCTCCCTGGCACCTCAGACCTAAGACACTGGGGTGCCACTGAGCCCACCCCTCAGACTACAGGTTCTAATATGTATCATTCAGTGTGGTCACATACTGACCACTCAAATACAAAATTTACAGCACTGTAGAGTTTTCCCAATAAATACCTAAAAGCAGCGATTTCAAAAGCTACTGTGAAGCAATTCCATGCCATGGATTTAAATGTCTAAACTTGCAAAATTTGGCAAAAAGAATGTTATAAATCAATGCCAAACACAGGAGAGTGAGGGAAAGGTAAAGCATGAAGGACTACTGAATTTTTGCTTCTCTATGATAGTAGTGAGAACTGCAGACTGTAAAAAGGGGTGGAAAAATCTGTATGGACTTTTACCAGAGCCATTTTCAATTTTTAAAATATTGCTTACAACAGTGTATGGTTACCAAGCAACTGTAACCAAGTTACTACATCAGTGGTGAAATACAATACACACACACACTCATCATCTTTCCAGCAAAGAGCCCCTGACTCATTTCCACCAGTCCCTGATACCAGCATTCACAGATCTGCAGGAATTATGATATCATCATTTCTTCCAGTGAGCCAAAGGAAAAGAAGTTAAGCGAGTGTGGGGTGTGTGTGTGTGTGTGTGTGAGAGAGAGAGAGAGAGAGAGAGAGAGACAGACAGACAGAAATGGGTCAGGGCATCTAGAAAGGGAGTCCAATGATCTTCATCAATTTCCACAACAGTGGGCTTAGATTAGTTTAGGACACTGATAAATTTTAGAGGAGAATCACAATGTATTTTGAGGGAACGAAAGCGTGATCACCTTCGACCTTAAGGCAACAGCTACGACGTTTACTGATAGGGGCTCTAGCACCAGGCAGCCTCGGTTTGAATTCCAATTTCTTTACTTCCCTGCTATGTTTTCTTGGATGAGTTGCCCAACCTTGATAAGCTTCAATTCCCCCATCTGTAAATGGGGGATAATAACAGACCCTACACTATAGAATTTGTAAGGATTAAATCAGTTAAAATACATTAAGTGCTTAGAACAGTGGGTGGCACATAATTAGTACTCAACAAATGTCAACAGTATTATCTCTCCCGATGAAAATCACGGGTAACTAAAAAATGCTGACCCTTTTGACCAGTGATTCACATCAAGGATGAGTCACCTCTAAAAAGTGGGGAATTTACAAGTGTGTTTTTTGGTTGCACAATGATTGGCAGGCACCAGCACTCAGTGGGTAGGGTCAGGGTGAGGGTTAGATGCTCTATAGTCAGTGTAACCGTGAACCTCCCTCTCCCTACCATGGTCCTACACAACTTGATATAGCCTCCTAGCCTCGTAAGTCAAAATTTTGTTATGACTATCTGAACCTAGAGCCCAATCCCATTTTACATTGTGTGAAAAATTGAAGCATTTTTCCCATTGCCGGAACACCACTGACTTTTATAGGAATGCACCTGGCACGTGAATCAAGTAAAGCTAGACTCCAGTTGTTTACGACCTTCCCAAGAATTGCTCTCATTTTGTAAAATGAGGTAACTAACAACAAATGTGAGTCACCAACATACCTGTATTAGCTAGAATCTGTACTATTTCTTTTTAAGATTTTATTTATTTGACAGAAAGAAACACAGCCAGAGAGGGAACACAAGCAGGGGGAGTGGGAGAGGGAGAAGCAGGCTTCCCGCTGAGCAGGAGCCCAATGTGGGGCTCGATCCCGGGTCTCTGGGATCATTCATGACCTGAGCTGAAGGCAGACTCTTTTTTTTTTTTTTTTAATATTTTTTATTTATTTGACAGGGAGAAACACAGCCAGAGAGGGAACAGAAGCAGGCTTCCCGCCAAGCAGGGAGCCCGATGTGGGGCTCGATCCCGGGTCTCCGGGATCATGACCTGAGCCGAAGGCAGTCGCTTAACCGACTGAGCCACCCAGGCGTCCCTGAAGGCAGACTCTTAACAACTGAGCCACCCAGGCGCCCCTAGGATCTATACTATTGCATCACAGCAAGTCATGTGTATTGCAAAATTCAGAATCCATCCTGTGTCTTCAGACTTGTTATATGAAGTTGTAAGAATCTGTAGTTCTTCTGCGCCTCCAGTGTTCTCATTCAGAAATATTTACAGAACACCTGCTACCAACCAGAATGTGAGCTGAGGTTAATGGGGTCAAAGAACAGGACATTGTCCTTGGTCTCAACTCTCAGTCACCCCAGAAGACAAGAGAGGTGACTAGATGCTCTGAAGTCTCACTCAGCTTTAACAGACTTTGAGTCCAGGAGTCTAAATAGAATTTGATGCTTACTACCTTTGAGGTATGTGTGTGTGAGGTTCCCTGAGCTCATAAATTTTGTTAGATTGCAGAGACAGGGAGAAGCAGGCTTCCCGCCAAGCAGGGAGCCAGATGCAGGGCAGGATCCCAGGATGCTGGGATCACGACCTGAATTGAAGGCAGACACTCTAACGACTGAGCCACCCAGGTGCCCCAGTAAATCACAATCTTAATTTGTCTCAATTCAAAGCATCTCCATGAAACTTTCTTTTTTCCCAAATTAAGGTATAAATATTGCTATTATTTTTTTAAAGATTTTATTTATTTGTTTGACAGAGAGAGAGATCCCAAGTAGGCAGAGAGGCAGGCAGAGAGAGAGGAGGGAGCAGGCTCCCTGCTGAGCAGGGAGCCCCATGGGGGTTTGATCCCAGGACCCTGGGATCATGACCTGAGCAACGGTAGCCGCTTAACAGACTGAGCCACCCAGCCGCCCCACTTCTCTTATTTTTAAATCCTCAAATTCTCCCTCTTGCTCTATGGTTCCTACCATCCCCTCTGGTACGTGCCAGCACTCTTGCACTGTCTTCATATAAGTAAATAAATAAATAAAATCTTTAAAATATTAAAAAAAAAATTGGGGCGCCTGGGTGGCATAGTCGTTAAGCGTCTGCCCTCGGCTCAGGTCATGATCCAGGCCAGAGACCCAAGCCCTGCATCAGGCTCCCTGCTCGGCAGGAAGCCTGCTTCTCCCTCTCTCACTCCCCCTGCTTGCGTTCCCTCTCTAGCTGTGTTTCTGTCAAATAAATAAAGAAAATCTTAAAAAAATAAAATAAAATATAAAAAATATAAAAAATTAAATTAAGAGGAGTAATCTTAAAAGAGTACGGAAGAGAAAAAATTCAAAGAATAAGGAAGTTAAGTAAGAAGCAAAATTCGGGGCACCTGAGTGGCTCAGTTGGTTAAGCGACTGCCTTCGGCTCAGGTCATGATCCCGGAGACCCGGGGATCGAGTCCCACATCGGGCTCCCTGCTCTGCGGGAAGCCTGCTTCTCCCTCTCTCACCCCCCCTGCTTGTGTTCCCTCTCTGGCTGTGTTTCTCTCTGTCAAATAAATAAACAAAATCTTAAAAAAAAAAAGGATGCTCTGGCATTGCTCATACTAACGAAATGAGAGATGTCACCGATACTGACAAAAGACTGGTAGTGTAGTTGGCGTCATTTAGTTAAAATGCATGTAATTTGTCAGGAACATGGGGTTTGAATTCCTGCTCTATCACTTATTAATTTTGTGAGCCTGGGAAAGTTAACTGATCTCCTGGAGCTGTCTTCTCACTTTTAAAACAGGCGTATCAAGACACACTCCAGGGCTGCTGTGAGAATCACATAAGGTATTATGGGTATAAAGTGCCTCATTCAGTATCTGGTACCTGGGAGGTCCTCAACAAGCGGTAGCTCTCACCACCTCACCCCAAGGAGGGAAGAGTCAGCTCTGTACTGGGAGCCCCGGTGCCTCAGTCAGTTAAGCCTCTGCCTTCAGCTTGGGTCATGATCCCAGGATCCCAGGATCGAGCCCTGCTCTCTGTCCAATAAGGAATCTGCTTTTTCCTCTGTCTGCTTTTTCTCTCTCTCACTTACTCTGTCAAATAAAAAAAATATTTAAAAAAAAAAAAAAAGAAAGAAAGAAAGAAAGAAAGAAAAAGAGTTCTCCTTCTCTTTTGGTACCAGAAACCAAGTAAATATGCATAATAGTCATGTTCCTCATATTCTCCCTCTCTCTTACTAGTCTCCCATGCTGAAGGTGACGCAGTTCCCGTCCTTTCTGCTCCGGAGGGAGAAGTCCCACAAGCGGAGCCCACATTGCCTGCAGGGGCAAGCTCTCCTGTGAGGAGGATTATCCTCAGTATGAGTCACAGAGTTTCCAGGAGGATCCTTAGAACTCATCGTACTTCTTTCCTGCGGCCCTAGAAACTTGGCGGCACATTCCCCTACAGACTTCTCACAGAACAGATGTCTGTGCCTTGAAACCTGCTCTCCAACCCCGAGGCCACTCAGAGAAGGACACAGACACTGCCCATCACCCACCCTTCATGTGCCCGCTGTCCAGTGTCTCCTGGCAGAGTATCTGAACAGCAACAATCCAGATGGTGTCCCCTCGTCTAGCCCACAAGATTTCATGGTGACAACTTTACAGTCCAAGGTTCGGGGAGATCTAGGGCACGCACTCCTGGCGGCAAATTCTGAGCTAGTCTGAATCACTAAACGTACTTCATTGTCCTCCAGGTACATTTACTCCTGCTATGGATTTAAGAACTGGAGAAAGAGGAAGGGAGCATCTTAACCCTCTCTTCACAGAAGAGGAAACAGTCCCATGATCTCATTGTATGTATCTGTATAAAATGTCTCTTCTTGGGGCGCCTGGGTGGCTCAGTGGTTCAGCATCTGCCTTCAGCTCAGGTCTTGATTCCAGATTCCCAGGATCAAGCCCCATGGGGTTCCCTACTCAGCGGGGAGTCTGCTTCTCCCTCTCTGCTACTGCCCCCTGCTCGTGCTCTCTCTCTCTCTCTAATAAATCTAAAAATAAGCAAAATGTCTCTTCTGTACCCAATTTGGAAACCAAAAAGGTTAAAAACAATTTATCACTGTGTAAGGCTCAGCAGACAAAGTCTTGAAGTTTTTCTAAGACCTTAGTAAGACAGTAGTCATCAAAGGGACAAATATTAGGTATTGTGATAGACACAATCTGTTAGCTTACTGGGGAAAATCTGTCACAAGTGTACAGGGAAATAAAGATGTATAAGATGTTCATAAATAGCCCAAAATTCTACCTACTGACTACAGTTTGGAAGATTTAGGCTAGAAGTCAATGGAAGATATAAACAACTGCCTAAAAACACTTTTCGGAGGCAGAACAGAAGGCCCCCGAATAAGTCCACATTGTAGTCCCCAGAACCTGTGATGTTGTCTCCTGCAGCAAAAGGGATTTTGCGGGATGTGATCACATGACGGAACCTGAAATGAGATCATGCTGGACTGCCTGGGTGGCCCGATGTACTCACAGGGCCCTTAAACATGAAGAGGGAGGAGGAAGAATCAAAGATCTCAGATGGTCGGACAGGCTGGAGTCGGACCCCTGCAGGTGGGGTGGGGGGGGCGGGGGGGGGGTCCAGAACCAAGGGATGAGGGCGCCCTCTAGAGGCTGGAAGAGGCAAAGACCCAGACTATGAAGCCTTCCCCCTGCCCTGGACAGATGTGGAGCTTCTGACCTCCCCAACCATCTTTGCACTGTTTTAAGCCACTAAGTTTGTGACAACTTGTAATCAGAAGCAATAGGAAACTAACACACGCTGTCTTGGCTATTCCAGGTTAATGTGCAGTTTGGGTGAGAACATACTGAACAAAACTATCACCAAATTCTGTGATGTTCCTTCCGTGTATTCTCAGTGTACCATAAAGGACTCTCAAAAGAAATGAAAGGGGGGGAAGTGGGATACATACGGAAAGCAGAGCTACAATAGCCTACTTGGAAGTATTATAACCACAAGCTTTCGGGAACATAGAGCTGCAAAGAGTTCCACACAAAGACACAAAAAGGGGTAATTAAAAAAGAATAACCCCACAAGAAGGGGCGCCTGGGTGGCTCAGAGGGTTAAAGCCTCTGCCTTCAGCTCAGGTCATGATCTCATGATCTCACGATCTCAGGGTTGTGGGATCGAGCCCTGCACTGTGCTCTCTGCTCAGCGGGGAGCCTGCTTCCCCCGCTTTCTCTGCCTGTCTGCTTATTTGTGATCTCTGTCTCTGTCAAATCAATAAAATCTTAAAAAAAAAAAAAAACTACAAGAAGTCCTAACATATTTCTCTATGAGCTCAGAAGATGTCACTGGATTATTAAAGGTGCTTAAGGCTATTTCTCCCCATTCCTATGGAATACCAGCCCCAAAACCACATTTACAGTTTCTCAAGCAAAAGAAAGACAGAAAAAGGCACGCATTTGATAAAGAATGGCTCATAAGCAAACAGATCTATAGTGCTGCTGTCACTTGTCAGTATCTATCAAAATTTTAATGTAAGATTTCCTGAAGTACATGTAAGTTACAGTACACTTTTCCCTGAAATAGGCCAGTTGTCAGAAAGCTGCGCATGCTGCTTCCCCGGCTGGGTCTCTCATTTGCCCGGAATTTCTTTCCCTGGACTTTGGTGACATCAGCTTATGTTGAGGGACGTTACATGGTAGAGCTATACGAGGCTTTTTGCTGTCTTCACAGTCAGGATGTCATTGAGGGTGTTACTCGTTGCATTATACAGAATTCCCTCACTGAGAATCCCCGTGTACAACCTCGCATCCAGGTCTCAGTACCAGAAACAGGTAAGCATTTCTAAGCAGAGGGTGGTTCTTTTTACCTCTCATGGAAATATAACATATGTGATATTATACATTTGTCAAAAACCAAATACAACATTAAGAGCAAACCCTGTTGTGAACGATGGACTACAGTGTCTCCTGGTTCATCATTTGTAACAAAGGCAAGGGGTTAATAACGGGGAGGGGGCTGTTTGGGGGAGAAGGGGCACAGGGGAACTCTCTGTACTTCCTGTTTAACTTCTCTGCGGAAGCTAAGATTGCCCTAAAGTGTAAAGTCTATCTAAAATATCTATACAGTGGGGCCCCTGGGTGGCTCAGTGGTTAAGCCCCTGCCTTCAGCTCAGGTCGTGGTCTCAGGGTCCTGGGGTCGAGTCCTGCATCAGGCTCCCTGCTCAGTGGAGAGTCTGCTTCTCCCTCTCCCTCTGCTGCCCCCACTGCTTGTACTCGCTCATGCACCTTCCCTCTCTCTCAAATAGTCTTTAAAAATAAATAAATAAAAATAAAATAAAATAAATAAAATACCTATACGGCAAAGTGCATGAATCTGAAGTGTAGGGGATTCAGCAGGGACGGCGGCAGCCGTTCTTACGTCTCTGAATCCCCATCTGAAACCACACCAGCAGGAGCACCCGGGTGGAGCAGTCAGTTAAGCAGCAAGCTCCTGATCTCAGCTCAGGTCCTGATCTCGGGGTTGTGAGTTCAAGCCTCACGTTAGGCTCCACTTTATTTTTCTTTTCATTTTAAAGATTGTTATTTATTTATTTTGAGAGAGAGCACAAGCAATAGGGGCAGAGGGAGAGGGAGAAGCAGGCTCTCCACTGAGCAGGGAGCCCAATATGAGGCTCGATCCCAGGACCCCGGGATCATGACCCAAGCTGAAGGCAGTCACTCAACCAACTGAGCCACTCAGGTGCCCTCAGGCTTCATATTTTTAACATAACACCAACAGCAGAGGAAGCCCTGTGAAGTTGGAAAAACTTCCTTACCTCATTCTAAAAGTTCGAGAAAACTACTTTCACTTAAAAGTGAGCAACAAAAGAGGAGTTACATTGACTCATCACAAAGTTTTTATGACACTAATTTTTAAAAAGAGTTAAGGAACAGAATAATATCCCCACCAACAATAGAGCATGCGAGAAAGACATGCCCACAGAATGGATCAAAACTGTAACCAGGGGTGTCTGGCTGGCTCAGTTGGTCAAGCATGCAACTCTTCATCTCGGGGCTGTGAGTTCAAGCTTCACACTGGGTGTAGAGATGACTTAAATAAGTAAACATTTTTAAAAAATAACCTGTGGCCTATTATTTCAAAAGGAGCTAAAAGACATTAAGAATATGACATAAATCATATGTGTGGCTCAATGGGCTTATACAAATGGACATATACTTGTAACCACTATCTTTTTCAAGAACTGGAACATTACCGGGGCACCTGGGTGGCTCAGTCATTAAGCACCTGCCTTCAGCTCGGGTCATGATCCCAGAGTCCCAGGATCGAGCCCTGCATCGGGCTCCCTGCTCGGCGGGAAGCCTGCTTCTCCCTCTCTCACTCTCCCTGCTTGTGTTTCCTCTCTGGCTGTGTTTCTCTCTGTCAAATAAATAAATAAAATCTTTTAAAAGTTTTCTGCGTATGGCATGAAAGAGAGTCAAGGCTCATTTCTTCCCATCAGCCATCCAATGGATCCAGCACCCTTTGTTAACAATAACCTATTTTCCCTGCTGTGCTGCAATGGCACAGTTGCTGTGAATCAGGTGTGTGTGTGTGTGTGTGTGTGTGTGTGTGTGTGTGTGTGTGTGTGTATGGGGTCTGTGTCTTCATGCGCTTTTTTATTCCATGGATCTGTTTGTGTCTCTTAAACCTAATACATCCAAAAGTGAATTCCTGATCTTCCCCTAAAACCTGCCCCTCTTACTGTCTGCCTTGTCTCAGTTGCTGAGAGTTCCACACTCCAGCACCCAGGCCCAAATCCCTGGTCTCATCCTGACTCCTTTTTTTCTCTCACACTCCACTTGAAGTTCATCAGCAAATCCTGTTGTCTTTACCTTCAAAACAGATCTAGAGTCACTACCTCCAGCACTCCCTCCCTGGTCCAAGCCGCCATCCCCTCTTGTCTACATTACTGCATTAACTTCCCAACTGGTCTCCTCGACTAGTGGTAACCAGCCGGATGTGAGGTGTGAGACAGAAGGACTCAGAATGCCATCTAGGTTTCTGGACATGAATGGTGGAAACTGATTTCCAAAATGGGCTAGGGAAATTGGTTTGGGAGCAGAAGGAAGAAAGGGCCCCCTCCTTCAACTGTCCACCAAGTGGCCAGGGTGACACTGTTAAGTCAGCTCATGTGAGTCACATCATGCCTTGCTCTACGCAAAAGCCTCCAACGGCACCCCATTTTGCTCAGAGTAAGCGCCAAAGTCTTTACGATGCCCTACAAAGCTCTGTGTGATCTGGCTTCCATTAGCTCTTTCCATATAATACTCTCCTTCACTCATCCCGATGTGGCCACAGCGGCCTCTTTGCTACTTCTTGGAAAACCAAGCACATTCCCACCTCAGGGCAGCTGTACTTGTCATTTTCCCAAAACCTCCATTATTTTCACCAAGTCTTTGCTCAAATGTCGTGTTTTCAGGGATCCTTTCCCTGATTACCCCCATTCTAGTACTCCCTCTCTGCTTTCCCTCCTTTATTTTTTTCCTTAGTTCTGATCACTTTCTAACTCCGAAGTCAACAAGAGCAATGTAGAGAAAGACCGAGCCAGCACTCTTTAATGAAAACCATACGGAAGAGGAATGAATCATGACATCCGTAAGTGCCTTTAAAAAATTTTTGTATATTTTGTTCACTGCTATATCCCTGGCACTTAGAAGGGATATATAGACAGTCAATCAACATTTAGTTAAATAAACTCAACAAGTAGAATCAATGAACCAAACTTGTCTTAAAGACCTCCAACATTTAACAGTTTAGTCAAGGAATTCAACCTTCAAAGGAGACTGAGAAGGAACAGCCCAGAAGATGGGAAAAGAACTAAGAGTCTCTTGCCCAGAGAACAATGTGGAATTTCCTGAGTGCTACAGTGTCTTTTGTTATGCATAATAGGCCCCTTCAACCGTACTGGAGTGTGGGACTGCAGGCAGAGCCCCGGTGTCGGGACTACAGAGCCAACCATGGGACTGAAGGGCTGAAACTTTCAGGCCCACCTCTGGACCTCTGGAGAAGGCAAAGGAGCTAGAGTTCAAACCCAGTGGCCCATGGTTTAACCAATCATGCCAACATAACGAAAGCTCAATTTTAAAAAGAGGGTTTGGAGGACACTCCAGGCTGGTGAACCTGATGTGCTGGGTGAGTAGTGAGCGCATCACCCCCGCCCCGCACTCACCTTCCTCGGATTTGGCTGTCCCTAAGTCACGTCTTTCACGTAGAATTGTCGCGGTAAGTACAGGCTTTCGGAGTTCCGTGATTTCTTGAATGTGGTGGGGAGAGAGGGGTGAATTTTCAGTCAGCTGACAGAAGTGAATGTAGACGGTGTGCCTCGTTTGCGGATTGCATCACAAGTGGGGGCAGGGCGTCTGGGTGGCTCACTGGGGTAAAGCCTCTGCCTTCAGCTCAGGTCATGATCTCAGGGTCCTGGGATCAAGGCCCACATCGGGCTCTCTGCTCGGCAGGGAGCTGCTTCCTCCTCTCTCTCTGCCTGCCTCTCTGCCTGCTTGTGATCTCTCTCTCTCTGTCAAATAAATAAATAAATCTTTAAAAAAAAAAAAAGTGGGGGCAGTCGTGTGGGGTCGAGCTCTTACTCCACAGGGCCTGAAAAAAAAAGTCACTCAGCCAGATTTGAATTCAAGCTTTTTACCAGAATTAAAGAGTAGCCAAGGTTGCAGATCTCAGTCCGTGAAGAGAGAGCAGAGGACAGATGTCCAAAGATGTAATGAGAAAGTTGATGACCACACAGAAGCAACTTTCCAGAGACCCAAGAATTAGACTTGAACGAGGGGGAGTGAAGAGAACCAGAGAAAAGGAAGCTTAAAGAAAAGAGATCAACACATTTAACTGTTGTGAAGAGAAAGTAGGAGGCGGCCTTCCAATCCCCACCGAGTCCAGCAGCAGTGACGACCGGTTGATAGTGCCGAGGGACAGGATGCAACGGGGCTGAGCAATGTGGGCGCTCCTAGCTGTGGCTGTGGCAGGAGGGAGGGGCTCAGACAGGAGGGGGCCGGGCACAGGAAGCGCCAAAGGGCCGGTGCCAGGCCCCGCACTCAGGAGTCTGGTCACCAAGCAGGCTGGCAAGTTTTTACTTTTACTCTTATAACTTGTGTTGTCTGAATGTCTTTAGCATGTACCGTGGATACTTTCTCTGTATTAAAGAAGAAAGAGCATCACAGAAATGAGCCTCGTTTCTAAGAACAGTCCTTTCTTCTGCTTCTGCTGCAGCTGCTGTGGCCCCTTCCCATCTGTGTCCCATCTGCTTGCCCCCCCATGCCACACCCCACTCCATCTGGCTACTGGCCTCACTCCACCCCAGCAGCTCTGGGGGAAGCCTCCCACGTGCTCTGTGTGAATACATCAGACGATGTTTTCAAGACTTTCTCTCAAGCTCCCGACTTCTCTGTCTGCCCGTTGGACATCTCCCTGGGTGCACCCAACAGCAGCCATGCCTTCTTCCCTCTGCCCCCAACGCTTCTTTTCCCACTTTGAACAGTATCTTCTATTCTCAAGCACATCCCTGACTCTAATGCAGATTCCCCCAAACGGTCCATGGTGATGGTCCTAAAACACAGACCAGATAATGTCACTCCTCTGCTAGCAGGACTCCTTGGCTCCAAGGCCTGAACACCAGTCCGTCAGTAGGGGCGGCAATGGTCCTTCTGGATCTCAAAGACCCTGCCCGCCGCTCCACCCTCATCTGTCCCTACATCCCTCTCCTACCCAACGCCCAAACACCACAGAAACCACTGGTGGTCCCTGAACTTGCCGAGTGACCCCACGCTGGCCTCTGGCGTTGGGAATCGCTCCTGGGCACCCCACACCTGCAGGGTACTCTCCTGCTTCCCCTGCTGGGCCAGCTCCTCTTGGCCCCACAGGACTTAACTCAGACCCCATCTGCTTGGGACTTAGTGACTTATACAGGGTCAATTTCACTACTAACCTATTGCGGTTTTCCTAAGGCATTTGCACTAGTGCCCAACCCAAATGGTTTCATACAGTAGCAAAGCATGTATGATCTACAGTAATCCCACAACTATGGATGTAGGTATGTTTCCTTAGGCACATGTTGGTGCCTTAAAACCTGTATTGAGCATTTGTAAGGTTTTTTTTAAAAGATTTTATTTTTTGTTTGAGAGAGAGCACAAGAACGGGGAGGAGTAGAGGGAGAGAGACAAGCAGAGTCCACACTGAGCACAGAGCCCAACACGGGCTGAATCCCACAACCGTGAGACAATGACCTGAGCCAACATCAAGAGTTGGATGGCACCCCCATTTATAAGTATTTTTTTTTTAAGATTTTATTTATTTGACAGAGAGAAACACAGCCAGAGAGGGAACACAAGCAGGGGGAGTGAGAGAGGGAGAAGCAGGCTTCCCGCCGAGCAGGGAGCCCGATGTGGGGCTCTATCCCAGGTCTCCAGGATCATGACCTGAGCCGAAGGCAGTCGCTTAATCAACTGAGCCACCCAGGCGCCACCTATAAGTATTTTTAAATGGTGCTTTTTATTAGTCATGGCATACCAAGGCAAAAACAAGCTTTCTTAAAACATAATTCTGTAAAGAATGCTGTTTATGCAGCTCAGCAGCTCCCACTCACGACTGGATGGTTCCATCAATCCAGGCATCTTTACATTACACATCTTATGGGAGCCTTGAATTCTCAAGTCAGCAAAAGCAGTGTTGAAAAAGGCTGACCTAACACTCCATAAGAATGACATAGCAGAACATTCCTAGGAATGCATCCTAACATCCAAGAAACTGTACCTTTGATGATAGCACCAGGACATATAATCTTGTCCAAGTGTTTCATCTGTAAAATAGGGATAATAATGGTTATCACACACAATTATCCTAATGATGAAGTGAAGAGAGCTCTGAATTAGAGATAAAAGTTGGGAGCACCAGCATATAGACAGTGTTTACATCCTTGGGAATTGATGAGATGACCAAGAGTTAGGGGGTTGAGAGAGGAAAAGAGTCCTTAGCCTCTTTCCAAATCTTTCCCATTCACTGGTTCATTCGACAACTATTTTCTGAGTGCCCGATCTGTGCCAGACACTAGAGATGCAGGGCTAAGCTTACAGACCTGGAGAGAGCTCACAGTCTCCTGAGGGAGGCAGAGGGCACACAAACTATGCTAAGTACCTTAAGGGAAAAGTCCCAGGTACTGTTGGAGAACTTAACAAGGAACTAACTCAGATTAAATAAAATATCAAATATAAAACACCTAGGCACACAAACTATGCTAAGTACCTTAAGGGAAAAGTCCCAGGTACTGTTGGAGAACTTAACAAGGAACTAACTCAGATTAAATAAAATAT
>PITA01021164.1:0-33344 GCA_004023965.1 Spilogale gracilis | reverse complement strand
AAAGAAGGGCCATATGCACCCCAATGTTCATCGCAGCAATGGCCACAATCGCCAAACTGTGGAAAGAGCCAAGGTGCCCATCAACAGATGAATGGATCAAGAAGATGTGGTACATATATACAATGGAATACTATGCCTCCGTCAGAAAGGATGAATACCCAACTTTTGTAGCAACATGGACTGGACTGGAAGAGATTATACTGAGTGAAATAAGCCAAGAAGAGAAAGTCAAGTATCGCATGGTCTCACTTACTTGCGGTGCATGAGAGGCAAACTGGAGGACAGTGGCAGAAGGAAAGCAAATGGGAACTAGGGTAATCTAGGGAGGGAAACGAAACAACAGAGACTTTGAACACAGAAACAAACTGAGGGACTTGGAGGGAGGGGGGTGGAGGAATGGGAGAGCCTGGTGGTGGGTACTGGGGACACCTAAAGCGTGGAGCACTGGGTGTGGGGAATGGGGAATGAATCTTGAAACACTGGAAAAAAAATTTTAGTAACAATAAAAAAAAAAATACACTTTGTCTAATAATATAGCCACTCCCGCTTTCTTTTACTAGCGTGAGCATGTATATCTTTTTTTCTCATTTTTTGCTTTTAAGATATTTGTCTTTGTTACATTAGCCAGTATTTGGGGGCTTATAATATATAGTTTTAACTTATCACAGTTTACCTTCAAAAGATGCTACTCTCCTTTACATATATACATTTTTAGAAACCTATAATAGCATATTTGGGGGCCATATTTTCCTACTTCTTTGCATGCCTGGTAATCTTTGATTGATCCCAGACAGTGTAGCTTTTACCTTGTTGGATGCTGGATTTTGAAATCCTATGTAGATTTTTGGCCTTTGTTCTGGGATGCATTGAAATGCCTTATTAGGGTCGCCTTGATGGCTCAGTCCTTAAGTGGCTGGCTCAGGTCATGATCCCAGCGTCGTGGGATCTAGCCTCACATCTCTCTATCAAATAAATAAATGAAATCTTTTTTTAAAAAATGCCTTATTAAATGTATTTTAAATAAACTAAAGTTTCATTCATCCTTTCACACCTCACTTTTAAGATGTATCATAGAGGACCAGACAGTGTTTAATCTAGGGCCAGTTCTTCTCCACTAGCCAAGCAAGACCCTACTGAGTTCTCTCCCCTACGCCCTGGGACCCATGAGGTATTCCACGGTGCTGACAGGAAGAGGCCCTATCCTCTCATTCCAGGAGAAGGTATTGTCGCCTCCTTCAGGTGATTTTCTCATGTGATTAGTACTCAGGTGGAAACTTCAGGAGGATCCTCTGGGGTTCTTGGTACTCTGTCCCCCACACTCTGGCTGCCTTGGTCTCCCTGAATTCTCAGTTGTGTGTCCACAACCCAGGCAGTCTGCCAGCTCTGCCCAGTTTCCATCTTCCTCGGTGTAGCCGGGAACTCTCTCCCGGGCAATAAGCTGAGGCAATTACATGGCTGACTTTGTTTCTCAATTCTCAGGAATGATTGTTTTTCGTTGTCTGATGTCAAGCATCTTAAAACCACGGCTTTATAAACTTTGCCTGGTTTTTAATGATATTTCTGATTCTTGGTACTCCCTCTTGTTTGGCAGTAGCCTGACAGAGCCAGAATTATGGAAAAGCTGTGAAAGCAACTTCAAGTAGTTTCCAATGAATGACGAGAAGAAAAACAAATTGTTCAGCTGTGGCCAAGAAACTGGATGGCAATGGTCTCACTAACATCCTGGAAGAAGACATTATAAGATTGAGGACAGAGGGAATCATTCTAAGTACAAAAAAATTCTTGGTATCTTGCATTTCTGGGAGATTTAGGGGCTTTTCCAAGGTAATTTTGACCATGGGGTGTGGTGCTTTCCCCCCAGCACCGAACTTTGACCCTAACCCCAGGACAATGAGACTCCCCAGTCCTGCTCTCCATTTCCCTTCTGTTCTCTTGGGCAACCTTAAGAGGATACCACCTGGAACAGAGGCTAGCAAAGGTGAAAAGCTGCTGAACCAGTTCTCCCCTCCCCAGACTCAAAGGTTTGTGAAACAAAGCTGTTATCACTCTTCTCCCCACCAAACATTTGTCAACCGCCGGCTTCTCAGAGCATGTTGCCAAACCAGAAGTTTATCCTTTTAACCCTTGGCCCCTGACCCCGGGTAGTGACCTTGTGCTCACTTTTTGCCAGGTGCTGTGGGGGACAGGTAATATGTTGTATCTATTTTGGCTCTGGGGACCGAAAGACCAAACAAACACATGTGAAATCACTGAACTCTCTAAGAGTCAGTCATAGATTTTCCTCTCCAGACTGAGAAGGCCCCTGAGTACCAAGTCCAAGAGTGTAGGGACCCCATCACCACCATGGCATTTTGTCATGAAGTTTTCTCAAAACCAGGGATGAAAAGGAAAGACCCTTAGAGTTAAAAGAGCAAAAAGCATGCTATATATAAAAGACCAGAAGTAGAAATGGAGTCAAATTTCTCAATATTAGCCCTGGAAGCTAGAAAGTAATGAGGCAATGACTTCAAACGTCAGAAAGGAGGGCAGGGCGCCTGGCTGGCTTGGTTAATAGAGTGTGCGACTCCTGATCGTGGGGTTGCAGGTTTGAGCCCCACGTTGTGTGTGAACATTACTTAAAAATAAAATCTTAAAAAAAAAAAAAAAAAAAAAAAAAGATTTCAACCCAGAAGCCCATTTAGCCAAATTATCAAATGTGAAGACTCCTGGCTCAGCTCCCTCTCCCTCTCCCTCTCCCCTGCTCATGATCTCTCACTCTCAAATGAAAAAAAAAAAACAAACAAAAACTTTATTAGCAAAAAGCATGCATAATAATACTACTTCCTATACATCTTTTGTCAGCTGCTGAAGGATGTTCTTCAGCAAAATGAAACAGCAGTTAAAGGAAAAAAAAAAAAAAGGAAAGAAAACATGAGATCCAGGAAATAGGTAGGGGGCTGTATAAATGCCAGGATGAAAACTGTGCAACTAAGAGAGCAACTAGTTCCTGGTGGGGCAGGAAGATGGAAGGTTCCAGGGAATTGTTCAGAGGGAGCCAAAAAAATGGGGCTTCAAGACTGATATTCAAACATTTAGAAGTAAGACTTCTAGGCCATCAATATGGCTGATGTAGTATGTGGAAAAAATTAAGGATAAGTATAGAAAATTAAACCAATTGGGGGTAAAGTACTATTGTTAACTCCAAGAAGAGTAAAAAGTTGTGCAAGAGAAACTTCTATACCATTTAACTTTGCGATGAACAAAACTGACATCCATAGTCATCATGAGGTAAATAACCCCCAAGGTAACTCAAAGATTGTGATAGGTCTGGGAAACTGCAAAACAGGGAAAATACAGTGGGTGGGAGGAAGGGCAGAGGTAGAGGGGAGCTAAATCTACCTGTTAGAGCCAGAATGCTTGAAATAAATCAATCTAGAAAAACAGGTGGCGCCTGGGTGGCTCAGTTGGTTAAGCGACTGCCTTCGGCTCAGGTCATGATCCTGGAGACCTGGGATTGAGTCCCACATCGGGCTCCCTGCTCGGCAGGAAGCCCGCTTCTCCCTCTCTCACTCCCCCTGCTTGTGTTCCCTCTCTGGCTGTGTTTCTCTCTGTCAAATAAATAAAATCTTAAAAAAAAAAAACACCAAAAAACATGAACTGCTATTATTGAGAAGTATGCAACTAAAGAAAAAGTAAAAAGTTGAAAGTGGCTACCTCTAGGAGCAAAATGAAGAGACAAAATTAATGGGGTCAGAAACCTGGTGTTTTTTATTGTAACTTTTCTATGTATTTCATAACAACCATGTATATTGCTTGTGTTACTTGTTTTATTGTGGTAAAATATTCAGAACATAAAATTTGCCATTTTAACCATTTTTCAGAGTACAATTCAGTGGCTTTAAGTACATTTCCATTATTCTGCAACCATCACCACCACCCCTCTCTACAACTTTTCCATCATCCCAGACTGAAACTTCATACCAACTAAACACTAACTCTCCAAATCCCTTTCCCCTAGCTTCTGGTAATCGTTGTTTTACTTTTTTTCTCTATGAATTTGACTATTCTAGATCTCGCATATAAGTGGAACCATACAATGATTGTCCTTTATGATTGTCTTTTTCATTTAGCATAATGTCTTCAAGGTCCATCTATGTTGTAGCATGTGTCAGAATCTCCCGTCTTTTAGGGGTGCCTGGCTGGCTCAGGCAGTGAAGTGAGTGACTCTTGACTTGGGGGTTGTTTGAGCCCCATGTTGGGTGTACAGATAACTTAAAAATAAAATCTTTATAAATAAAAATTTCCCTCCCTTTAAAGACTAAATAAATATTCCATTGTATGTATATATCCTATTTTATTTTTTCCATTATTAACAAGAAAATCACACGTCCAAAATGATGTCACTGAAACCCAGTTCCCAAACCAGGGCTAGATACACTATCTAACTGCAGTTTCAAACTCCCCCAGAAATGTAGTCTTAACCAGTCAGACAGGAATTTTTCTTTTCTTTTCTTTTGTTAATTTTTTAAATTTTTTTCAGAAGGGTTTGGGGGGAGAGGGGAGAGGGAGAGAGAAAGAATCTTAAGCAGGCTGCAAGCCCAGTGGTCTGATCCTAGGATCCTGAGATCATGACCTTAAGCCAAAACCGAGAGTCAGACACTTAACTAACTGAACCACCCAGGCCCTTAGCCAAGAATTTTCCAGTCAGGGCCAGTGAACCTGCCATTTGGGCCTTCTCCACTCCCCAAAGAAAGATGAAGTCATCAGCATAAGACCCCTCACTTTTCCCCCGAAGGGAAAGCTACAGGACCTGAAATAATCCTTTCCTTTTGCTAATAACTTTCTTGCCCCACCCTCTTCTATAAAAACCTCCCGTTCTGTACATTTCCTGTGAAGGCCCCTGTATTTACTAGATGGGATGCTTCCCAATTCCTGAATCATTGAACAAAGCCAATTAGGTCTTTAAAATACACTCAACTGAATCCTTGTTCAACACCATTCATCTGATAACAGACACCTGGGCCGCTTCTGCTTTCCAGCTATTGTGAATAATGCTGCTATGAACATTGGGACGGACTTACCTGTTTGTCTCTGCTTTCAATTCTTTGGAGGTATATACCTAGAAGGGAAACTGCTGAAACATATGGTAATTATGTGTCTATGTTTTTGAGGAAGCACCATAGGGTTTTTCACAGCAGCTGCATCATTTTACACTCCCACCAGCAATGCACAGAGGTTCCAATTTCTCCACATCTTGGCCAATACTTGGTACTTTCTATTTGTGTTTTTTTTGTACTAGCCATCCTAACAAACGTGAAGTCATATCTCATTGTGATTTTGATTTGCATCTCCCTAATGATTAGTGATGACGAACATCTTTTCATGTGCTTATTGGCCATTTGTATATCTTCCTTGGAAAAATGTCTACTCATGTCCTTTATCTGTGTTTTTTGAATTGAGTTGTTTGCCTTTACTATTTTGTCATAAAAACAAAGAATTAATGTTAAAAGCAAGATCCCTATCCCTACCCCCACTTCAGCCCCCCTCCCCTCAAAAAACAGCAAGATCCAAACGCCAATAGACAAGTTGGCCTTCAAAGCAGGGGCCCTCGGTAAGGCCCCAAGATGGATTCTTAAGTGGGAAGTGGGTACTACTTCTGTATTACCACAAATTGCTGGAGTCCCAGGCACTGTCCAAACAAAACTGAAAACGTGTGTACTTCTCTCAACAAAACCTATACATTTCTTTGCAAGTTCTCTTCACCTTTCTAATATCCCTTTCCTGGAAAGGAGGAAAAATTGCATTTGGGTTGTTTGCCCTAAGCCTCCTGGAACACAATCCTGAACTGGACCATGAAGGATGGCGTTTCCTACAAGTAAACTGTTGATTGGTTCTGGGTAAAATCCACTTTTCTAACCTTTATCTATCGCCAACCCTAGCTCTGCTTTCACCTGTGTATCTTAGAAGAAACTTTTATCCCTGAATGTGATACACAGCATGGCTGATGGAAGGGGTGCTTGGTGGGAGATCAAACCTGCATTAGGGAACAGCTGCTCTCTTGACTCCAAGTGAGGTTCATAGGGAAGAGCACACTTATCCTCAGGGCACCACATCTTGGTAAGTTCTTTCAAAACTCCCCACCCTCTGCCTCCTTCTAGTAACTATTGCTAATATTCACCATCAACCCAAAAACAGTCAAGATGGTATAGAGTAGAGGAATAGCTTATAGACTCTGGAGTCAGACTACCTAGATTTTCATCACAGCTCAGCTACTTGCTAGTTGAGTCGCCTTGACAAATACTCTAACCTGCCAGCGTCTCAGTTCCATCATCTGTACAACGAACCTCATTAGGTACTGCGGCAGTGCCTGGAACAGAATGAGTGCTGCATAGATCAACTCTGAGAGGCCTGCCATTGTGCACAGAGTACCCACAAGCGCCCTGACTCCGTTCCTACCAATGATTCCTTCTGAGGAATCATTTAGGAAGGGATGTTGATGAGAGGATTTTAATTTCTACTTCATGCTGCTCTGTCCTATTGAATTTATTACTTTTTATTAAAAGCAAAACAGGAAAATAAATAAATAAAATGGCATCTGGTGAAGAGAATGTAAAACAATCTCTCCCAACCTCCCACTGAAATAGCTAGGAAGATACAGAGATTTAAAAACAACAACAACAATCCTGGGGCCTCTGACTGGCTTAGTTAGGACAGCACGCACCTCTTGGGGTTGTAAACTAATCCCACCCAAACTTTTCAAACTAATGTTGCCAGGGCGCCTGGCTGGCTCGGTTGGAGGAGCATGTGACTCTAGATCTTGGGGTCCTGAGTATGAGCCCCAGGTGGGGTGTAAAGATTACTTAAATAACTAAAACTTTACAAATAATAAAAATAAAACTAATGTTGCCAATCCAAAACTTGAAACTCCTAGATTTACTGTACCTCCAAGACTAATAAAATCGAAGTGTGTGGGAAGGGTGGCATCAGTGTTTTATCTATGTTTCACTCCCCCACAAATAGATACTAAAAGCTTTTCTTTAGCTCATTAGCAATTAAAATTAGAGGCCAGTACCAATCAGGAAAGACAGCAGTAGTCCCCTCTACTTCACAGTGAGCTTATTTGTTTGTTTTGTGATGAGCATCCAGTTGTGGCCACCCCTTCTCCATCAGTTTCTCTTTCAAGAGTTAATTTAAAAGGAAACTACAACTCCCAGAAGAACCCTGGGCAGGAGTGGGTGGAGAGGGGACGGTGAAGGTATGCCTGACACTAAAGCATGGTCTCAGCTCCACTCATGCTGCCTTAACATCCTTCTCCCAGAAAAGCACCTGGCAGCTCAAGAAACCTCCTCTGTGGGTGCCTGGGTGGCTCAGTTACTTAAGCAACTGCCTTCAGCTCAGGTCATGATCCCCAAGTCCCGGGATCAAGTCCCCAGCTCCACAGGGAGTCTGCTTTTCCCTCTGACCTTCTCCCCTCTCATGCTTGCTCTCTCTCTCAAATAAATAAATAAATAAATAAATAAATAAATAAATAAATAAATAAATAAATAAATAAATAAAATCTTAAAAAAAGAGAGAGCGAAAGAAAGAAACCTCCTCTTTGCGCTGGTCTTGAAGGATGTGCTCTAGTCAAAGGAGCGAAGAAGTAGGGTTATAAAAGAGCAGGCAGACAGCAGTGCCAACAAACTTCAGCAAGCATGACACCCAGCCCAGCCCTGGATCTGCACAAAAATGGTGACCTCTGCAACCACAGGCCAGTGGGAGGTCCGCATGACGTACCAGGCAGACCTTGCAGGGGGCAGAGTCTCCTTCCAGGATGGCATGTGAAGAAAGTTCAAAAGGAAAGAGTCACAAGTGAACTGTTATTGCTCATTAGGGAAATAACTGTTACACAGAACTCTGGCTCCCTCCTTACCCTTTTAGAAGTTTCATTAAATGTAATTCCTGTGGGGCGCCTGGGTGGCTCAGTCAATTAAGCACCTGTCTTCAGCTCAGGTCATGATCCTGGAGTCCTGGGATTGAGCCCTGAAGCGGGCTTCCTGCTCTGAATCCAGCTCGCTGCTCATCAGGATGCCTGCTTCTCCCTCTCTCACTCCCTCCGATTGTGTTCCCTCTCTAGCTGTGTTTCTCTCTGTCAAATGAATAAATAAAATCTTTTTAAAAAATTTAATTCCTAGGACATTCACTATGTCAAAAACAGGGAGCTAGAGGTATTGTCATAAAAGAAATACGTCTAAAATGTTGCAGTCACTTTGAAAAAGGGTTTGGCAGGTATTCAAAGGGTTAAAGAGTTCTCCTAAGACCCAGCAAGTCCACTCCCAAGCATATCACCAAGAGAATTAAAAATCTATGTCCATGCACAAATGTTCATGACAGCTTTATTCATGAGAGCCAAAAAATAGAAGCCATGCAAAGAGCCATCAGGTGAGAACAGACTAACAGAATGGGGTATATCCGTACAATGGAATATTATTGTTCAGTTGTAAAAGGGAATGAAACACTGATCCATGCTACAGTATGGGTGAACCCTGGAAACATCACGCTTAGTGACAGAAACCAGACATAAAAGGCCATACATTGTATGGTTCTTTTTTTTTTTAAGATTTTTTTATGAAAATAAAAAATTAGGCAAATCTGGACTTTTCATATAAAAGACAGAAAGATTAGGATTGCCAGAAGATAGGGGGAGAGGAGAATAGAAATGACAGCTAGCAAATGTAGGGTTTCTTTTGGATGAGGAAAATGCTCTAGAATTAGATAATGGTGATGGTTGTACACCTATGAGAGTATACTAAAAACCAGTAAATTAGGCACTTTAGGTGGCTGATGGTACATAAACGATCCCCCCAAAACCTGCTAAAAAGAAGTGGTCCCCAAATGCTAATGCAAGGGTTTTGGGGTAGTATAGCTGAGTGCCAATTTTTATTTTTACTTTTCTGGGGTTTGTTTTTTGTTTTTCAAAATTTCCCTCCTGTAATGAGCAGCTATTACTTCACCAACTGAAGCTATAGAATCAGACACACTCTGCTGGATTCAAATCCAAGCTCCTTCTGAATGAACTGGTTAACCCTGGGCAAGTTACTTAATTATTCTACACTCAGGCTCTTCATGGAAATTGGGGCGATAAGATTGCTAACCACAGGGTAGTTGTGAGAATTTAATAAGAGAATGCTGTAAGATCAGAGCTTGGCATATTAGCAAGTGTTGAAGAAATATCAGCTGCTATTTTTTGTGTAGCTTTTTTTTTTTAAGTAATCTCTACATCTAACATGGAGCTCGAACTCACCACGAGAAACCAAGAGTCACATGCTCTACTTACTCCGCCAGCCAGGTGCCCCTGCTATTTCTAAGAATATAAGACAGTAAAATAATACTACTAATTTTTATAGATAGTACTTATGCCGCACTGCTGTCGATGCTTTACATATTTTAATGCATTTAGTTCTCACAACTACCTTAGGAAGTGGGATACTCGTATGCTCATTTTACAGCTGAATTATTAACTGTTGCATTTGCCAGTGGCATGCAATCTGTACACCCTGTAGGAATTTAGGGGCACATGAAGAGCACAGAGAACTGAGGTAATCAAGGAGGACTCCATGAAGAAAGTGGCCCTGGATGGAAAGTAAGGTGGACCCTGGATAATCCCACCTGGGTGGAAAAGTGTGGTGAGAGCCTTGCAGGTAGAAGAGAAGTCACCCAACAAGGAGGTGGAAAATACTAACATTTGGTCAGGATAGATACAGATTACGTGATGAGTACAGATTATGTGTTTCATTATTTTCTGTACTTTTGTGCATCTTAGAAATAATTACTAATTAATAAAATAAAAATATTTTAGGGGCGCCTGGGTGGCTCAGTTGGTTAAGCGACTGCCTTCGGCTCAGGTCATGATCCTGGAGACCCCGGATCGAGCCCCGCATCGGGCTTCCTGCTTGGCGGTAAGCCTGCTTCTCCCTCTCTCACTCCCCCTGCTTGTGTTCCCTCTCTAGCTTGTTTCTCTCTGTCAAATAAATAAACAAAATCTTTAAAAAGAATAAAAAATAAAAAAATAAAATAAAAATATTTTAGTCACTGTGTTCTGGAGAAATAAAACATTTTCCTGAGTCTTTGACTTACATAGTGTGTGTGTGTGTGTGTGTATATACACACACATATATGTGTATATACACACACATATATCACATTTGCAGGTTAGAATAACTAGTGTATATTAGTTCTCCTATTCTTTCTAAAATAAACGTGAGTTTTTAAATTCTATTTGCCTATTACTAGTCCTTAAGAGTTTCTTTTTTCCATATGGATCTATCTTACTCCTTGCCATGACAGCACATTGCACAATAGGAACGGTCAATGATTTCTTTCTCCCTTCCCTATTGATTCCAATTTTCTATTACAAGCACTGTTTGTAAATATCTTACCTTTATAAAAGTCTTTCCCGTGCATTACCTAGGGTAGATACTAGGAAGCAGAAATGCCATAAATCCAATTTTCAGAAAGTTAATCAAACAGGGAATGAATGCAAAATCTCTGTACTTCCCTATCAATTTTGTTGTAAACCTAAAACTGCCTTTTAAGAGAAAACAGTCTTAAAAAAAAAAAAAAAAAAGTGAGAGACCCGGCACGCTGGCGAACTGGGAGTCCAGACGATTTCTCACGTGGTCCGGGCTGGAGCGTGAGCCTGCCGGGTCGGGGCCCAGGTGGCACCGGTGCAGCCTCCCCATCCCGGATTAGGTGCAAGAGCTCGATGACCCACTATCCTCAGGACACGCGCTCCGTTCTGTCATTGAGACCCCCCCCCCCCACACACACACACACGGACACGCACGCACGCACTCACACAAATCTTCGGCGATCACGTGAAAGCGGCGTGGCGTGCCGGCCGCGTGACGTCGCGCGGCGCGGACCAATGGAAGCTTCTGTTTATGTCGGGGGTCACCGGAATATCCGAGCCCCCACAGGCAGCTTCGCCCTGCCGCCGCCGCCGCCGCCGCTGCCGCCGCGCCGCTCTCCGGCTCTGGTCTAGCGCGCCGAGCTGGAGCGGGAGGCGGCGCGGCTGAAGCGCCGGGGAGGCCCGCGCCGTTGCTTGGTGCAGCCGCTTCTTCGCTAACCGGCCCCCCACCGTCCTTGGGGCGCCTTGTGGCTCTAGACCCTGACCGAAGCTGCCGGCCGTTGCGGGTGGCCGGATCCGTGTCCTGTCTCAGCGTCCGGAGGACATGCGGGAGAGAGAATGACCCAGAGGGACACGCTGGTGCATCTGTTTGCCGGGGGGTACGGTCCAGACAGGGCGTGCGGGCCGGGTCCGAGGGTGCTGGGCTCAAGGCCGTGGCCTGACAACGCGCGAGCCAGAGGGATGAAAGGGCTCTAGCCTGCCGGGCGGAGAGGGCGAGGTCCGGGCGGGGAGCGGTGAGGGGGCTTGAGCCGGGGGTGCCGAGGAGGTTGAGGCCCGGCGGGGGCGGGGGGAGATGAGGGATGAAGCTTGGGCGGGACAGCAGGCTTTGGGCCCGCGGAGCCGCGGCGAGGCTGGGGCGGGATCCGCCCGCTTGAAGAGCCGCGGGCCGGGCTGGGCGTACTAAGCGGGCCGGGGCCGCGCGTCGCGGCCTAGCGCGTGTCCGGGATGCGGGGCCGCGGGAAGGAGCGTGGCTGCAGGCCTCACAGAGGTTTCTAGGCCCGGGGAACGGGGCGGAGGTGCGGAGGACAAAATGGGCGCCGGGGCCGCCTCCTCCCTTTCCTCTGGCAGCGCGGGCTGCGAGGCCTCCTCACGTCGCTCACGCCCCACCTCGGACTTCGGGGAGCTGATATCCAGGCCGGCGCTGCGCGGAGGGGCCCTGGAGGGGGCGCGCGCGCGGGGGGGGGGGTGCTTCGCGTACCCGCTGGAAGGCTTTGGTGTTCACCTCCGGAGCTGTAGGATCTTCGCTCTTGGAAAATTTTCTGCGCGAGCTTCTCCAGGTTGCAAGATGCGGTGCAAAGGAGCATTGCCTTTGGAGTCAGATTCTTTTCTTGAAAACCACTCCTCTTGTGCACCCGCTGCTTTTCGTCTGCTTAAAGGAGAAAGTCGGGGGGTAGGAAGAGGCAAATGCTTTCGCGGTAGTTTCTGTGTGTACAAGATTAGGATTAAGCCTCAAGCCTCCCTAGCTGCCATTCTAAATGCTACAGATATTTTGTTGAGCCGGTTGAGTCTTCTTTTTTTTTAATTTGTACCTTCCAAATTATTTGGGGAATCCTAGCATTTTTTAGTGTAAGCGTTACTTATCTGTAGGATCATAGTCATCAAAAAATGGCTTCTGTGAATTATGCTGAGGCTCTTTTTCGTCTGTATTACCATGTAAAGTCGCAACCCCTTATAGAGTTTTTCGGTCGACCACTTTAAGAATTTATTGCCAATGATGATAATACTTTCCTTGGATTGGCACATTTAGTCAACAAATTTTTATTGTCCACTAGTCATGGGCCAGCCACTTTTCTAGAATAAAAGAACATTTTCCTTTTAATCAGTGAGACGAAGTTTAGACGAAGTTTACTTTTTATATTTCTGGTACTTTTGCCCATAATCCATATTTCTGATATGTTAACCTGTAATCTTGGCAAGTTAAATCATTTTTTAAAAATTAGCCATTTTTTTTGTTGTTTTTTTGTTTTTGTTTTTTTAGCCATGTATGTTCTTGTAAAGATGTCTTGTTAGGCAAATTATCAGGCTTCCTCCTGTTATTTAGGGTAATATCTGAAAGGAGACAGCGCAACTACTTCTGGCTGCTATTTTGAGTGAAAAGTGGACAAAACCTTTTTATTTTAATTGGCTTCATTTGTAAATTGAGGAAGGTGTACTGTATGATCTCTAAGGCCCTTCCCAGGCCCTAACATTTCTATTACTGTGCTTCAAAATTCATATATCAAGTTTTGTTAAAAGTAAGGCACATTAAGTTGAGTGCACTAAATTCCCAGTTTGGATTAGATCATCTGTCACTTTTTTGTTACTAATAGGTGTAAAGGACCTCCTGGTTAGCTTTTTCTTTAAAAGCCGAAGTAGAGTTTTTGCAGCATCTAAGCACAAATAGATTTAGAGGCCTCCCCTCTCCCAAAGGACCTAACATTGGCAGGTTATTTAGAGTATTAAATGAGGTACTAGGATATATAAAGCCTGACAGCACATAGGTGATCAGCCATGTAAATTCCCTTCCTTTGTATCTCTTGATTTTATAGTTCCATGTAGTGGCATAATTTGTTGCAATAAAACCTGGTTTATCTTTTTTTCTTCTGGTTTATCATTTTTAGAGAAATATTAGGACTAGGATGGTAAAAAATCATCTAGTTCAGCCCCTTAAAAATACGGGAAATTACTGAGGTGTATTGATTTACCCAAGGTCAAACAGCTCTCTATACATGTAAAATAAGAGGTAAGTAATCTCTACAGATCCTTTTAGCTCTATATTATATAAAGCCAATTTTGTAGACTATCCTGGAGGTCTGTATGGTAACCTTTTGAAAATGCACCTTGGGTTGCATCAGTTACATTGCTCTTAACTGGATATTGAATACTTTCATATATGAAAGTCGCTTATTTAGGCAGTCACTTCTGGTACAAGCTTCGTAGAAAACTAGATTTCATTTTTTTAACCTGATACACTTGTTAATTAGGAGTTAGGAAAGTTATTTTTTAGTTAAAGAATAATAAGTAACAGAAAAGGAGAGATCTTTTTATTAGCTGTTATGACTGGGCTGCTTCACACACAGGTATGGCTTAGATTAAGTTCTGAAAACTAAATAAATTATTTGGAACTAAATAACCTTTTGCCATGGGATTTAATCTTAGGCAAAGACTGTCTGAGTATGGGGCCTTGGATTGTTTCCCTGATGGTTATAATTATATTCAAGTATGGGTTTATCTGGATCTCAGAGATTTCTAATGGCCTAGTGGCTATATTATTAAATTGGGAATATTTGCAACAGGCTAGAGCTGGACCTTGGGTGTGGGTGACATACAGGCCTAACTTATACTTTTTTTAAAGACACCCTTTGGGCCCATTATATTTTTTGCCAGGGTTAATATTCAGAGTTTGTAAGGTCATTGGCTAGGTCAGTTCGGTTATGGAGGCAACTCATAACAACCTGCTAAAAGGATGTAAGTAAGATTTAATTTAAGCTGTATTTTTAATGACATATGATTATTAAAGTCTTTAATAGAACTATATATTACGTAGTTATTGTGTCAGCTATCCACCAAGAGGCAGTTATTTTTTTGGGTTTTTTTTGTTGTTTTTTGGTTTTTTTTGAGGAAGAGATTGTCTCAGGTAGGAGGAATAAACCTTAGAAACTGTCCTTTCTAGGTTTTTGATGTTATGGAGTAAGGGACTTGAATGCTCTTCAGCTATCAAACTTGACTGTTCATTCCTTGGAATTCTTTTCCCATCAAAACACTTAAAGCAAAGGAGCAAGCAACTTTGAATTATGACATTTTCTTTTAACAACAAGGCTACAACTTAGTACTTTATTATTAGTAGCAAATTACATTGGTGATAACATAAAACTGATCTTAACTCATTGGCCACATTGTGGACAGAGGGACTCAGGAGCAGTTAGAAGGCAAGAAACAGAAACAAGAAAGTGAAGACCAACTTAAGGCACTTGGAGTAGGAATGGTGAGGGGAAATGTGAGAGGAAGTTTAGAATGTAGAACCAGAGACTTGAGGATAATTGGATGTTAGAAAGCCTCTATATGCCTTTGTCACCCTTGTTAGCCTTCAGTATCTCATACTAAGGTAATCATAGGAGCTTCTTCACATGGCCTTTTTAAAATTGTATATATTTAAGGTGTACAACAAGATTTGATAATAAGTATACATAGTGAAATGATTATGACATAACATCTGATGTAGTTACCATTTTTTTGTATGTGAGAACACCTGATATCTACTCTTAGCACATTTCCAGTAGTCAGTAGAGTACTGTTAATTTTAGTCATTAGGCTATACATTAGAACTTTAGACTTAGTCATCTTACATAACTGCAGATTTGTATTGTTGACTAGTACCTTATAATTTCCCACACCTTCTTGTCCTGACTACCCGTTATGCTTCGGTCTTATTTGACTTTAGATTTTATTTAAAAGTGAGATCATGCAGTTTTTTTCTTTCTGGGGAGGGGTTTATTTCATTTAGCGTAATGTCCTCTGTGTTCATTTGTGTTGTTGTAAATGGCAGGATCTCCCTTCTTTATCCTGGATTCTTCCTAGCCCCACTACATTCTACATTTCTGTCTTCCTAGTTTTTGTTTCTTGTTTTTAAAGATTTTGTATTTATATAAGAGAGAGTTCCCACACAAGCAGGCAGGGAGGGGTAGAAGGAGAAAGAGAACTAGACACCCACCTGAGTAGGGAGCCTGATCCACTGGATCCCAGAACTCTGGGATCATGACCTGAGCCACCAGGGTGCCCTATCTTGCTAGTTTTTTAAAACATTATATTGGCTCAAGTCAGTGTTCGTGAGGCATTTGCTTATTGTAAATGGTAAAAAAAATTAAATCAGTATTCATCATTAAACTTTCCTTGTGGAAGAGTAGAATAAAACTAAAATAATTTTAGGGGCACCTGCGTGACTCAGTTGGTTAAGCAACTGCTTTCGGCTCAGGTCATGATCCCGGAGTTCCGGGATCAAGTCCCACATTGGGCTCCCTGCTCAGCGGGAAGCCTGCTTCTCCCTCTATCACTCCCCCTGCTTGTGTTCCCTCTCTAGCTGTGTTTCTCTCTGTCAAATAAATAAATAAAATCTTTAAAAAAAAAAAAAAACAAATAATTTTAAATGTTACGGTTTTTATTTTATTTTATTTATTATTTTTTTAGCAGGGTTTTTTGTTTTTTTTTTTTTAACCGAAGGAACACAAGCAGGGGGAGTGAGCGAGAGGGAGAAGCAGGCTTCCCTCCAAGCAGGGAGCCCAATGCAGGCCTTAATCCTGGGACTCCGGGATCTTGACCTGAGCTGAAGGCAGACGCTTAGTGACTGAGCCACCCAAGCACCCCAGATGTCATGGGTTTTATATAGAATGTTTGCAAAATAATTTTTAGTCTTTTAATTGTTTTATGACTTGCTTAATAAAATAATTGTGCTGTCCAAAATCTTGCAGATTAATAAATGAGACACACAGTATGTATTTAATGTTGTACTTCTATCCCTTTAGTTTGTTTTTTTTTAAAGATTTTATTTATTTATTTGACATAGAGAGATCAGAAATAGGCAGAGAGGCAGGCAGAGAAAGAGGGGGAAGCAGACTCCCTGCTGAGCAGAGAGCCTGATGTGGGACTCGATCCCAGGACCCTGAGATCATGACCTGAGCCGAAGGCAGAGGCTTAACCCTCTGAGCCACCCAGGCACCCCTCTAGCCCTTTAGTTTTCAAGCTGAGAATGCATTTTCCGTAGCCTCCAGCTATTAAGTAGCATGCTGCTTGCAGTAAATTGACCAGTATGTAGAACATAACTCTACTCACAAGCTACTTAAGATGTGTGATAACAATACAGAAGAAGGGTGCCTGGGTGACTCAGTTGGTTAAGCATTCGACTCTTGATTTGATACTCAGGTTATGATCTTCAGGATTGTGAGATAAAGCCCATATCAGGCTCAGTGCTGTACCTGGAGCCTGTTTAGGTTTCTCTCTCCCCCTCTCTCTATTCCATCCTTTCCCCTCCCCGCTCGCTCACACACACAAAAAAATACAGAACAAATTTTTCCCTTTATATCCTTCCTGGTTAAATTGCATCTAATTTAGTATAAAGCAGCGTGCTCCAAATTGTATAGCAGCCTGTTAGTGGATTATGAAATCGGTTTGGTTGGTTTGTGACAAACTTTTTTTTTTCTTTTTTAAAGATTTTCTTTATTTGACAGAGAGATCACAGGTAGGCAGAGAGGCAGACAGAGAGAGAGGGGGAAGCAGGCTCCCCACTGAGCAAAGAGCCTGATGTGGGGCTCTCCCAGGACCCTGAGATATGACCTGAGCTGAAGGCAAGGCTTATTAACCCACTGAGCCACCCAGGTGCCCCTGTGACCAACCTTTTAAAAACAATAAGTATTCTGTGAAATGTTTGTGTGTGTGGATATACTGTGTCTCCATGTAAAATATGTCTTGTGGAAGTAAAGTCAGAGGTTTGAAAGGGAAAGAGCTGGACGTAGAATCAGTAGATTTGACTGTCAGCTTGGAGGGACTAATTTTCCCTTGCAGGATTTTTTGTTTCCTCATAATCAGAATAAGGAAGTTGGACCGAATACACTGTTTCCTACCTCCTTTAAAAAAAAAAAGTTTTAAAGAAATTTACTTATTTATTTGAGAGAGAGAGAGAGCAGGAGATGGGGCGGGGGAGTCAGAGGGAGAAGCAGACTCCTTGCTGAGCAGAGAGCCCCATGCTGGACTCAGTCTTAGGACTCGGGGATCATGACCTGAGCTGAAGGCAGTGTGTAGTAAGTGTTTATAAATTGCTGATTTCCTGATGGCTTACTTTGTAGCATCAGGGAACACCGAAGATAAAGTAAAAAAATACTTAGTATTTTAAGTGGCAGTATGGGTTGTAGAGAGGAGTAGTGCAAGAAAGGTGGATAGTCAGTGTGAAGGATTTTATATATGGTGATCAGAGAGGATATAACTGAGAAGTGACAACTGAGCAAAGAAAGAGGTGAGGTAGTAACCGGTTCTTCTATTCAAAACAAGAATATCCAGATGAAATGGCAAGAATAGAAACCCTGAGGTAGGTGCATGGTCCACATTTTAAATTCTAATTAGAATTACAGCAGTGGCTTAGACCAGGGTGGAAATGATGAGGATTGGTTAAAATTCTGGATTTATTTTGGAGTACTGAGTCAAAGACACTTGCATACCATTTTTTCATGTGGTCCCATGAGTGGGTCCCAGAAACATCAACCACATTATCTGGTTAAAAACTGCTGCTGTTGAAAAAAAAAAAAAATGGATAAGATTTTGATTAAGATTACTTTAAAAATAAATGTATGTGTATGGTATTTTTTAAAAAGCTGCTTTTTTTAATCAGCGTTCCCCAACTTCCCTCCCCCCCACATCTTCTTCCTGATGGAAGCTTCCTCTATGTCTCAGCTGTGTAGAATTTTCTTCATACTTTCTCTTCTGGTAGATGAGGATTTAGTTATACAATTCCGTTTCCCCTTTCTGTCCTCTCAATATATAGTTAGTCACATCACAATTTTTTAGTTAAATCAATAGATAATGCTTAGCTTACTGTGACAATATAAATATCGATGATAGGAGGGCTCGGGTGTAGGCCTTTTCTTTCTTGAATATCTTCATTTCCCCCCTTGGAGTTAATAATTGCTACACATTTAAAAATGTTTGTTTAGCTATGTGAGTACTTGAATATTTAGTTTCATGACCTCAAAATATATTCATCTGTCAGTCTGTTTTTCCGGGAGATCTTCATTCCTCTGAACTACGTGAATCCTTTCTAGGCTGGTTATTTTCTGAGCCTGACATTTCACTCTCATCTTGGGATTCCTTTCTCCCTCTCCTGGGTTACTCATTCCTAAATTCAATCCCCACTCCCCCAGTTTATTGAGATAAATTGATCTATAACACTGTATTAGTTTTAGGTGTACAACATAATTACTGGGAATATTCCCTCCTCTTTTTTAGATTAATCCCTTAACTTGTAGAACACATTCTTTAGCTAAGATAAGGTATAAGATAGGAAATTTCTTTCCTGCAGTGTATTTATTTTTTCTGCTTGACAGTTAGGTTTGGTATAGAATTCTAGAATCTGTAATCTGCAGTTGTTGGGAATTCTGATGCTATTTTGACATTTTCTGTGTATATTCCTTTTATGCTTTCTGTGGAAGTTGATGAGATCTTTGTTCCCAGTATTTTAAAAGATTGTTAGTAGCTCACCTTGGTGTAGGGGTTGGTTTTGGTTTTGGTTTTGATTTGGGAGGTGGGGGGGTGGGTTGTCTATTGATTCTGCCTGTGAAGCCTGCCTCAGAGATTCTTGAATTCTTGTGTTCTTTACAGAATTAAGATTCTGCCTGGGAATATCGTTTTACCCAGTGTGTGTGGGTGGGGTAGATCCCCACCTGGGTATCCCACCTTTGTTATATATTCTATCGGCCAGTCCTTGCGTTTTCAGTTCTTTGCCGCACATCCATCTTGAATATTTTGTGCACTAATCTTCAGACCTCTGAGATTCTGCAGGGTTTTTCTTCAGTATTTCCTTCTGCAGTTCTATTTGCCTCTTTGCTAATAAGTCGTTTACCCCTTCCTGTATGCTTCATTGCTTGAAATCTTTGGTCTCATTCTTTTCTCCCCTTGGTTCTCTCTGTCCTTGTGGCATATTTCTTTAAACAATGAGGTTTTTGACACAGAAAATAATGTATAGTTAATCCTGTTTTCATAACGAGAGATTTTAAATGTTTGACTCCAATAGTTTTGTTCTCTGCATCACTTTTACTGATTTCAGCATGCATGATAATTTTAAATGACTTGAAGATAAAAACAGCATGAAATACTAGAGTGTCACCGCTATGCTTACATACCTACTGAATTTCATAACATAAAATTGCTTCAGGACAGCCTAAGTGCTTGTATTTACAATCACTTAAACCATCCCCCAGCTCTGTATACCTTAGATCCTCATTACCTGTTGAATTGTTTTTTAAGAGGGAGAATTGTTGGGCATCTGGGTGGTGCAGTGGGTTAAAGCCACTGCCTTCAGCTCTGGTCATGATCCCAGGGTCCTGGGATTGAGGCCCACATTGGGCTCTCTGCTCAGCAGGGAGTCCGCTTCCTCCCCTCTCTCTGCCTGCCTCTCTATCTACTTGGATCTCTCTGTCAAATAAATAAATAAAATCTTAAAAAAAAAATGTCCTAAAATAAAAGTTTTTTGTCCCTGACTTTTTTCAGTTAGCATAATACTTTGGGGATTCACCCAGATTGTTGCTTTTTTTCACAGAATGTAATCATCTATTATATTGATATACCATAATTTGTTTATCCTCCATCAGAATTGGTAGACCTTTAGCTGTCCAGTTTGGGGCTATTAAGAGTACAGCTGCTCTAAGTATTCAGGACAGGTCTTTGTGAAGACATATATCTGGATTTCTCCTGAGTCAATACCTAAGAGTGGGACTTAGTAAGAAATCAACAAGCTGCTTTTTCTGAGGGTTGTGTGTGTGTGTGTGTGTGTGTGTTTAAAGCCATTTTCTAAAATGATTACCATTTTGTATTCCCATCAGCAATGTATGAGATTTCCAGTTGGTCTTTATCAGCATTTGGCTTTCTCATTCTTTTTAGTTTTAGTCATTAATAGATGTATTGTTATAGCTCATTGTGGTTTTTTGCATTTCCCTGATAAATGATTTTGAAAAAATCTTTCAGTGTTTATTTGCATCCATACACATATAGGTGTTCTCTATTTTTAAGTTGTATTTTTGTTGCATAGAATTTGTTTCAGTTTTATTTTCTTAATGGCATGTACTGTTACATCAGTATGAAATACTATTATTTAATGGTTTGTCTTAAGTTTTATTGGGGATAATATTGTTGCCATGCCTGCTTTTTTTATTATGTGACAGATACACATTTTTAATTCTAGAGGTAGAATTGTTTAGTGTATTTCTATGGTGAGCTGCATTTCTTTTTCTTCCTTTCATGCCCATTTGAAGGTTCAAGTTACTTCTGACTTAGTCTGCTTTTCTCTTTGACTGTTTGGTAAGGGGTCTCCTGAGTGATTTTCCTCTGGTTAGAAAGCAGTTCTCAAGATTTCCCGAGGTTTCACTGGGTAGGTCTTAGTGCTTTAAGAGAAAATTATTTCCCATTCTTGCATTTAAAAGGAGTAATTACTCAGCCTATTTCTTACATTCCTTGAAAAAGTTTAAATGATGTCGCTTAAGAGCTTCTATTTTGTTATGATGATCAGTTTTTGTATTTAAATTGGATTTTTTAGCTAAGTCTTTCTGCTTTGTACAGATTTCTACCTGTGGGCCTAATAGACTGATTATGAGATATAAATATCTTTTTTTGGTAGGTAAAACACTTCTGAGCATTTGAATATTTAAAATAGGAAACACTAATTATCTGTCAGTGGTTAATTTTTATTGCTCTGAAGAACATACCTTGAGTTTTGAAAGGTAGAGGAGTTTGAGAGAGAGGATATACTTCAGATGAGTGATCTAGGTGTCAACAACCACAAATAGTATCTGGGCAAGGAACACCAAATAAACCCTTAGGATACTGTTTAAAACTATAATGTGATTTCCCAGTAAATTTTAGTAACAATACCCACCATTTGGAGTGTTTAATTATGCTTGCTAGGTACATAGTAAGCTCAGTTCTTTTTAGCTGCTAAAGGTATATGCAGTCAAATAAACATTAAAATTGTTTAGTCTTTTAAAATAAAAAAATCTTAGCATTTTAGTACCTTGGTGAAGCCCCAGTTGCCCACTCATTTTACTTCTAAATGCGTATAGTAATTTGTGGATTAAGTAGATTTGTTCTTTTCATTTTTTCATAGATGTGGTGGTACAGTAGGAGCTATTCTGACATGTCCACTGGAAGTTGTAAAAACACGGCTGCAGTCATCTTCTGTGACACTTTATATCTCTGAAGTTCAGTTGAACACAATGGCTGGAGCCAGTGTTAATCGAGTAGTGTCTCCTGGACCTCTCCATTGCCTAAAGTGAGAGCACAATTTTCGTGAATTTGGTTTTTTTTTATAGTCTGTTTACCTTAATGATACCCATGTGTTTTGTTTGTTTATATTCTGTCACATTTTAAAAAACATTTTTACAAACTTATTAACAGTTACTTGGAAATTATAGTCATCAGAAATGATAATCCCTTATGGAGACGGAACAGTTAGTTGGATGATATAAAATGTAATATTATTTCCAAATCATTTGTGTTTGGAATATTTTTCTGTATTTAGTCAGTGGATTTGTTTTCTGAAGGTATTATTGGTGTCCTATTTTGGATTATTTATTTGTCTTTGAAATGTGATAGTGTTAAATGCCAACTCTTTTTGTGTGTTTTTTAATTTTCCAAGTACACATTAAGTACATCCACTTAATGGAAGTCTGTGATTTTTATATAACCTAAATGTAACTGAAGTTTAAAACAGTGTTTACTGATTTTAAGAGGTGATTCAGTGTTTGTCATTTCTTGGTGGTTTGAAAAAGATTTCGTTTTTACATTTTACCATACTTCATTATATTGCACATTGGATTTGAAATTTCAGAACTATTGAGATTACATTTTACATGTTCAGACTTAGGTATGTAACTTCTATCTGCATCACCTGTCATTAGTATATAGGTGACTTATCAGGTCACTTGGGGCATAATCTGTTTGAACTTAGTTCAAGTAGTGTTTATTTTCTTTTTTTCAATTTACCTAGTACGTGATAGGTAGAATAAAATTGCTAACAATTTTGGATTAAAATGCCATAATTATAGGGCACCTGCGTGGCTCAGTCGGTTAAGTGTCTGCCTTAGGCTCAGGTCATGATCCCAGGGTCCTGGGATTGAGTCCCACATCAGGCTCTCTGCTCAGCAGGGAGCCTGCTTCTCCCTCTCCCTATGCGCCTCCTCTAGTTTGTAGTCTCTCTCTTACTCACTCTCTATCTCTCAAATAAATAAAATCTTTAAAAATAAATTTAAAAAATAAAATGCCATAATTATAGGGGCAACTGGGTGGCTCTGTCGGTTGGAGTGTCTGACTCTTGATTTCAGCTCAGGTCGTGATCTCAGGGTTGTGAGATGGAACCCTGTGATGGGCTTCCGTGCTCAGCATGGAGACTATTTGAGATTCTCTCTCTCCCTCTTCCCCCACCCCCATAAATAAATAAATCGATAGATAGATAAAATGCCATAATTATAGATGAATATCTGGTAAGAGTATTATCAATCTGATGGATAATATCGATAAAAATAGAATATTTTACCTGTTAATAATAGATCATTTCAATATCATGATTTTGACTTTTATTACCACTGATTACTTCTCCTTAAACTTTTTTCTTTGACCTTTGTGACAGTACTGTATATTTTTATTTATTTATTTAAGAGTGAGCAGCAGTGTGCCCGAGCAGAAGGAGGGACAGTAGGGGAGGAAGAGGGACAAGCAGACTCTGAGCTGAGTGCACAGCCACTGTGGGGCTCAGATCTTATGACACTGAGATCATGACCTGAGCTGAAATCAAGTCAGATGCCTAACCAGCTGAGACACGCAGGCTCCCCACAGTAGTACTATATTTTTTATTCTGTTTTTCAATGACTTTGCCTTCTCTGATTTTTCTCAGCAGTAGTAGGAATACCTTTCAGCTTTGTTTTAATTTCTCAGTTTTTCTGGCCCTCTTATAAAGAGTCAGTTTAACATGCATCACCTGTCATTAGTATATAGGTGACTTCTAAGTTTGCATTCTCTGCCTTATTCTCACTGTTTCCCTCAGGGGCTCCATCCCAGGCAATCTGTTGTATCGCTTCTTTTTTTTTCCCTAACATCTTTATTTGAGGTATAAGTCACATACAGTAAAATTAACCCACGTAAAGTGTACAGTTTGATTGTGTTTAGTATATCCAGAGAGTTGTGTGACCATTATCACCTACTAAATTTCAAACATTTTCATCATCATCACAAAATAAACCTTTATCTGTTAGCAGTCACTTCTCATTTTCTCCCTTTTCTCTCCCTCCATCCCCTAGCTCTAGGCAACTACTAATCTGCTTTCTGTCACTATAGATTTGCTTATTCTTGTCATTCTGTATAAATGGAATTATATAATGCACAGTGTGTTGTGATTGGTTTCTTTCACTTAGCATGTTTTCAAGGTTCATTGGGTAACAAGTATCTTTTTATTGTCAAGTATTGCTTTATATGGATATATACCACACTTTGTTTACCCACTCATCAGTTTATAGACATTGCTTTGTTTCCAACTTTGCAATATTCTGAGTGATTCTATTATAGACATATGTATATTTTCATTTTGGGGGGATATGCTAGGAGTGGAGTTACTGGGTCATATGATAACTTGATATTTAACATTTTGAGGAAATCACACTGTTTTCCAAAGTGGCTGCATCATTTTATATTCCTACCACCAATGAAAGAAATTTTCAATTTCTGCACAGCCTCACCAAGCCCAGTTTTTGTTTTTGCATTTGTTTTTGGTTTTGGTTTTTCTTTTTTTGTTTGTTTTACATAGGCTCCATGAACTCAGGGCTAACACAACGCTGAGATCAAGACCTGAGCTGAGATCAGCAGTCAGACACTTAAGAGACTGAGCCACCCAGGCACCCCCACCAACCCTTGTTTTACTTTGTCTGACTTTTTTATTATGACTGTCTAGTGAGTAAAGTATTTCATGGCCTACCCACAAACTTTAGGAATCCCCCCTGGGCTCTTAGTTTCCTAGGTCGCTCATGGGTGAACTTCAAGAGGTCTATAAGTTACATAAAATTGTATGCAAAGTTGTGTTTGCAAATGTGTATTTTTTTAAGGATTTTATTTATTTATTTGAGAGAGAAAGAGAGCACGGGTGAGTGTGGGTAGAGGGAGAGAATCTCAAGCAAATTCCCCGGGGCACACAAAGCCCAGTGTGACCAGTCTCACAACCCTGAGACCATGACCCGAACTGAAACCTAGTCAGATACTTAACCAACTGAGCCGTCAAGGCACACCAACAAATGTGTCTTTTTTTTTTTAAGGAACATTTACCTTTCTTAATTCTACATAGAGATGTATACAGAAAAGGCTAACAAACACTAAATCTTCAAAATGTTCTATAATTTGTTATTTTGAACTCTGCTTCTGTCTAATCTAGTTTTATCAGATGTGGTTCTGTATCACCTGTGTCAGTCATCTGGAAACACGGTAAAAATGCAAATTACTGAACATTGTCCTATACCTGTTGAATCAGAATACTTGGAGGGTGAGATCAGAGAAATAAGCGTTTTAAACAAATGCTCCAGTAGTAATCATAATATTAAGATTTATCAAGTACTTACTGGGAGCCAAATTTCTTTTAAGTTCTTCATATGTTAATTTATTTATTCCTCACAGCAACCCAGAAAAAGAGTACTATTTTTTTCTGTTTACTGCTGATGAAAATAAGGATAAGAGAAAAGTTACTACTTCATGTTCTTATAGCTAATGATTTATCAAAATTGGTCTTCATATTAAGAAGTCTGGTCCCATATCTCAGGCCCTTATTTAACCATTATGCTCAACTGTCTTTAAAGAAATAATTCTTAAGCATATAGCTGGTTATAAGAACTACTGCCCTAGCCTGTTAACTCTTGGTTAACGTACTTTTCTCCTGTTTCTGTTTCTTCTCATTTCCAACCTTAATTTAATAACTCACTCTCAGAAAGCCTTCCATGGCTTAGACTTACCTCTTCCTTTCCCTGCTGGGTGTATATATTTAGCTTGTATAGTATTTGCTTATTAATATAGTCTGTTGAATTATTTGTTTCATTGTAATTCTTTTTTCCACAACTGCACATCAAGTTTCTCATCAGCAGCTGTCTCACCTTCTTTTCTGCATTTTTATTCTGCTTAGTTTTTATGCAATAAGTATTCAATATAGTAAATGTTAACTGAATAAAAGCTGTAATGGTAACTGGATAACCATCTTGGTACCCTAAAGGAAGTTAGGTTGCCAGATTTTCACAGCATTTTATTGGAGTGGTTGAATGAGATAATACTGCATTACTGAGAGTTGTCTGATATCAAAAAAGGACCTCAGGTACTAGATGGAGAACTACATTTCTGATTGTGAATTGACTTTGCTGGTATAGATTGTAAAACGGAGGATATTAAAGATAAGAGAAACATGCTTGTATGAAAATGTAGAAATTATACTGCAGTCTTTAAAAGTTTTAGAGAAGAATCTGATTAGAATTCTTTTTATTATCATTTAAGATTACTAATTTGTGTTGTGTCAAGAGAAACAGATTTTCATAAGTAAGAAAAACTGACCAGAGCAGCACAACATTATAGCAGAAACCTACAGGTTAAAAAGTCTTAAGTTTGCTATACAAATAAAGTACTAGACTTTGAAGGACATTCCTTTCTAAATAATATTTTTCTCTTTCAGAGTGATCTTGGAAAAAGAAGGGCCTCGTTCCTTGTTCAGAGGATTAGGTCCCAATTTAGTGGGGGTGGCTCCTTCCAGGTAAAAATAATTTTTTTAAGTTAAACAAAATCGTGGCATTCTTTCTTGTTTCAAGTTTAATGATGGAAGATGCTGAAGAGAAGTCAGGATGGTAAGGATAAAGCACTATGGTGTAAAAACAGGTATCTAGTAACCATGTAAAAGCTTGAGCAGTTTGCCCTATGTGGCGGGGCAAAGGAACTCTTAGTGTAATCATTGTGCAGTTTTTGTACCAAGTTCAAAAGGCAGAGAACAAACTAAGGGAACCAACAGTGAGAAAGAAGAATACCCAGATCTCTTGAACTAACCCTATTTTTTGGCTTAGAGGACAAGCTGAACAGAATAATTTCATTCCCTATTAAAAGAGCCAGAAAGGCCTTGATGCATTAATTTGTTGTTTTTCTCTGATACCCTTTTATCTTAGATTTACTGCTTCCAGGGATGCCTGGGTGGCTCAATCCTTGGGTGTCTGCCTTCAGCTTGGGTCATGATCCTGGAGTACCAGGATCGGGTCCCGCATCGGGCTCCCTCCTCATCAGGAAGCCCGCTTCTCCCTGTCTCACTCCCCCAGCTTGTGTTCCCTCTCTAACTGTGTTTCTCTCTGTCAAATAAAATCTTTCAAAAAAAATTTTACTGCTTCCGTAATAAAATACCGTAGAGTTCCCAGAGTGGAAATGGTTCTCTGTATGCCATGTTCTGGATACATGTCTTATTTCTTTCAACTTTTTATGGGCTCTTTTCTCTCTTAGAAATTATCTTGGGGGGGAAACACCGGGGTGGGTCAGTCGTTAAACGTCTACCTTCAGCTCAGGTTATGATCCCAGGGTACTGGGATCGAGCCCCATATCCAGCTCCCTGCTGGCAGGAAGCCTGGTTCTCCCTCTCCTACTCCCCCTGTTTGTGTTTCCTCTCTCACTGTCTCACTCTCACTCTCAAGTAAATAAATAAAATCCTTTTAAAAAAAAATTTATCTTGGGACACCTGGGTGGCTCACTTGGTTAAGCATCAGACTCTTGGTTTCACTTCAGGTCATATCAGGGTCCTGAGATGGAGCTTGGCTTGGGGCTCCATGCTCAGTGTGGAGTCTACTCAAGATTCTTTCCCTCTGCTTCCCTCCCCCTCTGCTCCTCATCCCCCACTTGCTTGCTCCTGCACTCACCCGCATATATGCACATTCTCTCTCAAATAAATCTTAAAAAATTTTATCCTTACTACAAAAATTAAGAAATGTTTAGCATAAAGGTTGACATTCCATCTTAAACACATCACCTCATGCTGTATGCCTTCTCATAGGCCCTTTTCTCTGCACAGATGATTGTTATTTATAAAACAGTTTAGTGTGTATGGTCTTCTTTTAATTTTTCTGATTTATTTTGTATGTAGAATGTATATCATATATACTTAATTATTGTTTACATTTATTTAATCATATTAAAGTATTGCCAAATTTATCTTGAAGCTTTTTCCATCAAAATATGTTGATTTTATTTAATCACATAGAATGGCTACTCTATCATTAATAAGCATTCCCTTATTGATAAACCTTTAGGTTTATTTCCACATTTTCTCTGTTGAAAACAGTAGTATTGTGAACATTGCTATACTTTTATCTTTGAATACTTAAACAAGTGGAATTTTTGTATGAAAGAGCATATAGACATTTGGAATTAATATTGCTCCTTTGTCTTCTAAAAAGGCATCCCATATTTTTATTCTCAAGTAGTGAGTTAATTGCTCTTTATCACATATTACCATGTTGCTTACTATTCATGTCTTTTAATACTTGTCAAAGTATTTTACTATGTAGGGGTTTTTTTTTCTTTTAAGATTTTATTTATTAGAGAGTGAACACATGCGGGGTGGGAGGGAAGGGTTAGATGGAGAGGGAGAAGCCAGCTAACTCCCCACTAAGCAGGGAGCCTGGCACAGGGCTCTATCCCAGGACCCCAAGATCACAACCCAAAAGCAGACACTTACCTGACTGATGCACCCAGATGCCCCGATTTTCACTGTTTTAATATACATTTGTTTAATTTTGGGTGCAGTCACACCCTCCTTCTTGTAATGATTTTCCATTTGTGTGTCTCTGCCGTGAATTACCTGTGTATATTCATGACCTATCTTCTCATTAAAAGGTCTTTCTTACTCATTTCTAGGAATGCGCTATTTATACCTCTTCACAATTCATCGTCATTAAATGTATTCTGTTTATTTTTCTTGCTCATAATGTAGTACATTTCATTTTAAATCATATTAACTTTCCGTTTTTCTTCAGCACATTAAAAAAGGCACAACAGTAACACTGTCCTCATTTGTACTTTTGCCTGTTATGTTGGGAAATAAAAGAATTTGATATTGCAAGCAAATAGTTCAAAGCCTAGAAAGCTAAATAATGAAGAGATGGTAGGGTTGCATGAAATCATAATAAGTTAAGAGGGGAAATATTTACAGATGTAATGGAATGTTTACAAACATAGAAGACATGACCTGATGGGGCTCATTTCTTCTGAAATTATTTTATCTGTTTAAGGATACCTGAGTGGCTCAGAGGGGCCTCTGCCTTTGGCTCCGGTCATGATCTCAGGGTTCTGGGATCGAGTCCCACATCAGGCTCTCTGCTCGGTGGGAAGCCTGCCTCTCTGCCTGTTTGTGATCTCTCTCTCTGTCAAATAAGTAAATAAAATCTTAAAAAAAAAAAAGATACTGTGGACTACTCTATGTATAATATGTATTAGAATATACCACAGTATCTCAAAATGTTTAACAGACTGATGAATTGGGTCAGTTCTACCACCCTCTCCCCATTAAAAAAAAAAGTATGATTTTTATATATATATATATAACTATGTATTAATAGTAATATCTTTATATTAATATTACCTAATTATAATAATATATTTAGCAACATTTTAAGTGTTCATACCATATTTACTCAACTCAAGTGTGTTTAATTTAACCTTACCATTACATAAGCCTCCCAGCCTTACTCATATGTTTCCAAACATCTCTTACACAAATAGTTCTTGTTTCATTCAGTCAGTTGCGTAAAAGTGTTGGGTGAGGGTGGTAGGTGTCTTTAACCTTCCTTTACATTTGAGGAACTTGACATTGAAGTTTGTCTTTTAATGAGTCAATGCAAAACGTACTTCAGGATCTATATGGAAAAAATATGTAAATTAACCTGGTATTACATGAGAATGTGGCTAAGACTTTATTTTTAAATTTCTCTAAAATTAGTAATTTAATCTTATGAAAATCAATTTAATCTTATGAATTATGCAGTGTGCTTATTGATAACATTTTAATCTTTATTTTAGAGCAATATACTTTGCTGCTTATTCAAACTGCAAGGAAAAGCTGAATGGTGTATTTGATCCGGATTCTACCCAGGTACACATGATTTCAGCTGCAATGGCAGGTATGAATATATAATAATTAAAAAGCAAAAAATTTTGCAAAACCTAGAGACTTAATGTTGAATTATGATTTTACATTATATAGTTAAGACATTGTGCTTTTCATTGATTAGCATCTACATACATGATTCTTATATTAATACACAGTAAATTTGATCAGGAGGTATACCTAAAATCTGTTATAAGTTGGCATTTTTGTAATCAGGGGTTTATGATAGCATACAGGTAATAAATATTTACATTGTCTTGCATAGTCCACTGAATATTTCATGATCACTTTTAACAGTTTAAAGAATCCAACCATAATTACACTCTAAATAAGTTATGCAGCTGTAATTTACTCTTCTCTCCTCAATTTCTGTTAGTGCCTTTTCCCTTTTTGCTGCATGTTTTGGCTTCTGTCTGAAATGTGCCGGCAGTTCTTGGTAAAGTATTCATTTTGTCCTGTGCTCAAATGCTGAAATTCTTATGATGTATTACTGATAACTGAGAGTTACTGTAATGTATGTATTTTGGAAAATATGTTTAGTATTCCATATAAATTACACTAGATCGTACTTGAAATTTAGGCACTGGCTATGTGTACATGCTTGCTATAGAAATGTTTTCCAGGAACTCTTCTATCATCGTTGTTGAGTATATATGATTCTGAATAAAGCAACTAGTTCTGGGCCTCTATACTGCCTTAAAGATAAACTAGGAGATTGATTTGACCAGTCTGGTTCTGGAATCATTTGTGCAATGCGTGTTAGACAAAGCCGTGACCTTTGATTCATTGTCTGAGATTTCTGAGATTTGTTGTGTATTTAACCATATGTCACATTTCCAAATTATGCTATGACTATAAAGCAAGTTATTACTACTTTCATCAACTGTTGAGCAATATATTGTCAATTACATGTTTAATAATGAGTGCCTTAAACTGTTAACCATTTTCTGTTTAGAAGTAAATTGGATCAATTTGAACCACATACTTTAACGAACTAAGTGTAAGTTGGAATAACTAATTTCTGAAAGGTCAATAGCCATATAATCTATCATATACCTCATAAATTATTTTCAAGGCTTTTTATATTTGGTAATTATGACTGACTCACTGAAGTTTTAAAGCTGAAAGGTAAAAACCTTAGAGGTCAAGGTGGTGAAAAACTGTTAATTTATCCATGAGGAGAGGTCTTGGGCGAGTTATGTAATTTATGAGAATTTCTCTTACCTTATCCGTGGAATGTAGGTTGCTCTACAAAGATGTGGATTTTGAGAATTAGTTCTTTAGTACCATAGAGATCTAGTTATAACTAGAAATTTTTTTTTAATTTACTTTTTATAGATGTTGAATACAGATATGATTTTTCCTCTTCAGTTTGAGTGGGTGTAAGGTAAAAATTAGTGGCTAATTTCAAACTATATAACTGCTGTATTAGGATCTTTAAGAATATATTTCTGGACTACTAGTGTTTGTTTTTTAACCCCAGAACATTATTAAAGAAATGTTTATCCTTTTTTTGTTCGTTTTGGAAGACTTGAAGTCAAGAAGGTAAACGAGCAGTCATTTTTAGTAGAGAATAGTTGTTATATATTCAGTAATGCAAATTTAGAGTTTCAGAATATCGTAATTCCCAATGGGACATCTTTTTTCATTAGAGTGTCTCATCAGAGTTTATTACTGTTTTTGTATTATGTGGTAAAAAATTTCAGTGGAATTGTCATTTTGCACTTTTCTCTCTAATGTGCACGTGTCAACTCAGTTTGTTTTTATATTGATGCTATTTTCCAACTTGAATTCCTTGAATTTTTGTAAATTGATGGTCTTATCCTTGCTCAGATTATTGCACTTTATGCTTATTATGTAGTTTGGAAATACCTCTTTCATTTGTTTGCAGTTACATTTTTCTGAAAATTGTGCTTTCAGAGCTTCCTTGCACTATTCATGAGTCTTAACACTTAGCTTCGCATTTTTATACATAACTACATTGTTGGTGAAACTGAATGGTCCCATGCAAAGTCATTAAGGTAGCCTTTTGCCCCCTTCATTCTTGAAATTATCTAGTCAGATTGCTCTGATTTTTCTTCAGGATCATTTTTAGAAGTCTTCTAAATATGAATTGGGGGTGTAAAGTGCTTAGGGGCAGTCATGTGAAAAATCATTCTTTAACTGGCTATTAAAAAATGCTAACCTTGTCACTTTGGTATCAAAAAGTACACTAAAATAGACTATTTAATGATAATTGCCTTTAAGGTCTTTTGCCACATCAAACAACGTACACATTAAGGATTTTAGTAACAGACCTTGTACGTAATTTTTATGCTAGTTAGCCCATTGATACTACATTTTATCCATATGAACTCAAGTATTTAAATAGTAAACCTTTGTTTTAAAATAAAAAACAGTTTATTTAAGGTGGATCTTTGGTTTGTTACAGTGTTTCAAGGGAATACTCTAAGAATTTATAGACCTAAATTTAGAAATACAATTGAAAAATTATTTCCAGTTGGAAGGCTATATTTAATAAAATTAAATAAAGTTGACTCTGTTTTACGTGCTTTTTTTCTTTCTACATGTAACCCTTGTTAGATAGTATTTGTTTTGTTGAGGTTACTCATATGTTTTTGTGTAAATGAACTTGCATATCCTACTCTATTACCTAGACACAAATGTGCATACAAAAAATAGTATGGTTTCTTTATCATAATTCCCAATTTTCAGAAATTTTTATCTGGAACATACAGACTTTTATATACAACATTATGGATTTAATGATTTTTTATTGGATTTTTTATTGGATTATATATTCAAAGTTATTACTTAATTTTTAAAATACCAATATTGTAATCATTTAACATTTACTACATACCTAGTGGATTTTATTTGCTTATAACATTCACTGTTATTGTTCAAGATACATTTTTCTGTTTGACTTAAAAGCTTATTATAAACTTTAAAGGTTAAGGTTTTACTCAGAAATTTAGACAGAAATTTTGTCTTGACTATATAAAATATATTTTTTAATATTTTAATATTTTATTTTTGCATGGCAGTTTATTCAGCCAAATGGATGGTTGGGCAGATGTTTTGTGTGTTTGTATATAAACATTCTTCCTGTTTTTTATTTTGTAGAACACAAGAAATTAAATACAAAATAATCCAAAATAGTCCATAAAAATGGATGTGCAGTATTATTGGCCATAGTGCAAAAGGTGTGAAAGGTACAATTGTAGCAACATATTTTATTTTAATTTTTGAAAGATTATAAATAATTACAGAATGTTACTCAAAATATTCTGGGTTTTTTTTTTTTTAACATATAAGAAAAAAAAGATTTGCTAAGAAGTGGTTAAAGTATAGAAAATTGTGATTTGACCTCTGCTCATGGTAGATAATGATTAGGAAAATGAGATATGATGATCTCTTCTAAATATTTTCTTAGATTCCCCACTGACAAGGTTAGCATTTTTTTCTTTAAGGCAAAATTCGTCTTTTAGGTAAGTATTTGGACTCTGAAACTGCTGCAGATCGCAGAATTTTCAGTACTCGGTGAATTTTTTTTTTTTTTTTAATTATGGCCCATTCTGATCTTCCTTTTTGTTTTTTAACTTAAAATTTTCAAAAAGTTAGATCTCACAGTAAATATTTCTGAAATCCTTCCAATGGGATTCATTTTGTACACATGTTTCTGATGAGGTCACTGCTTGTTGTTATGATACAGAAAAGCCTGTGTCTATTTTAGGCATTTACTGTACATTTCTCCCGAGAAAAGAGTGAGATCGTGTCATCTCATGCTCCCCATCCGCAGGTCACTTCCTG
>PITA01021163.1:0-33308 GCA_004023965.1 Spilogale gracilis | reverse complement strand
ACTGTGGAAAGAGCCAAGGTGCCCATCAACAGATGAATGGATAAAGAAGATGTGGTACATATATACAATGGAATACTATGCCTCCATCAGAAAGGACGAATATCCAACTTTTGTAGCAACATGGACTGGACTGGAAGAGATTATGCTGAGTGAAATAAGCCAAGAAGAGAAAGTCAAGTATCACATGGTTTCACTTACTAGTGGTGCATGAGGGGTAACCTGGAGGACAGTGGGAGAAGGAAAGTAAATGGCAACTAGGGTAATCTAGGGAGGGAAACGAAACAACAGAGACTTTGGACACAGAAACAAACTGAGGGACTTGGAGGGAGGGGGGTGAATGGATGGGAGAGCCTGGTGGTGGGTACTGGGGACTCCTAAAGCGTGGAGCACTGGGTGTGGGGAATGGGGAATGAATCTTGGAACACTGGAAAAAAAAAATTTAGTAACAGTAAAAAAAAAATAAATAAATAAAAATATTTAAATTCAAGTTAGTTAACATATAGTGTAGTCTTAGTTTCAGGAGTAGAATTGAGTTCTAAATCATTTGCATATAACACCCAGTACTCATTTTTTGAAGTGCCCTCCTTAATGCCCATCGCCTAATTACTGCTTCCCCCTACCCACTTCCTCTCCAGCAACCCTGTTTGTTTCCTATATTTAAGGGTTTCTTATAGTTTACCTCCCTTTTTGTTTTTATATTAAATTATTTTTCCTTTCTTTACCCTATGTTCATCTGTTTTATTTCTTAAGTTCCACATATGAGTGAAATCATGTGCTATTTGTCCTTCATTTTTATGTTGTGACAGAAATCTTGTATGCCTTCTTAGACTCCTTTGCTTTTCTTTATTCTCTGGTTTGGCTGTTGTTAGCTGATTTTCTTCTTTTTTTGGATATGAGTGAAACCCCGTACTGTCAGGGTCAGATCTTAATTTTAGTAGTTTCAAAGGGTGTGGCAATGCAGCCTGACAATGCAGGGAAGTTAATTCCCTAGAATTACTGTAAGATGAGGGAGAGCCAGACAGATAAATTACGTTTCTGCAGTTGCCTACTGTCTCCTTGAAAATCTTCCATATGGATTTCATGGTTTGAGATGCCCTGTAGCCAGTATAATAAAGGACCAGAAAGATGACCATGTACATTGATTTGTTTCAAAAAGATCATAAGCCCTCAAAATTTTTATGTTTAGCTATCATTGTGACATTCCTTGTTCTTTTGGTTTCATAATTACATTAACTATATGTAATAAAGTGTGAATCTGTGTGTTTACCAAAAGAAGCTTTTGTGGACTAAAAGAAAAAAGATTGGATAGTCTTGTACAGATTATTTGAAGTTATGGCTCTGTGTATTTCATGGAAGGAATATTTTACTTGCTTTTTATGGTATGGATTTTCTAATCCATTATTAAAATTTTCATTCATTCATTTTTTTTTCCTTTTTCCTTTTTTCTTCTGCTGTGTTCCCCAGCCCTCTGCCTGCCCAAAATGCCTCTTTTCACCTGAACAACTCTGTGTGTTGCTTTAGACTTTGAGAAGCCAAAAACAACTATGACCCAAGGATCCTGCAGCAAGCTGGCTCCCAATAGGGGGAAGAGGATGTACAGCAGGGATGGGGGTAGGGTTGAATGGGTGGAGGGATCCCAGCAGACCAGGGACAGAGGCAGAAAGGAAGGTGATAGTCAACTAAAGTGGAGCCAAAGACAGTGGGGATGAAGACGGAAACAGAGCCAGACCCTGATCCTGGCTTTGAACTCATTCTGGTTCCCCTGCCAGGGGTTTCCCTGTTTTCCCTGGTTTCCCCCACACCACTGCTTCCCTCCCCTTCCCATTCTCTTCTATCATTTTGTTTCTCTCCTCCCACCATATGCGTTCTTATTAAGTTCTATAATTATCAAGGATAACCCCCCCTTCCTTAGAAAGACCTGCCATAGTAGTAGATAGTGCTCAGAGGTTGGGTCATATTCAGTGTTTTTTTCTAGGGGTTTGGTCTTATGCTAGACACTGAAGAAGAAAAGATATGGATTTAAGTGGAAAATATAAGATACGGTCTCTCTCTATCAAGAGCCTGATGGATTCTGCTACAGAAGCTAAATAAAAAGGAAGCAATATAAAGAATTTAATATGTCAGTGGCCTCGGCCCCATAAAAACCACTTGCTACATGTAACTACTTGGGGTGTTTTGGCCTATCCTCTGCTGAACAGTGATGCTGAGTATTGGGCAGATTACACTGGCTTTATCAACACATTCTTTCCTTTTATAATGAATAGTTATGCATTTTATCATTATAGTTGATTGGATATATCCCATAACTCAAGGCAAGTGATTTTTGTTCATGCTTTCTCTGTTTTTATGTTCAACCTCGTAGATTTGAACCTTGGGAGGAAAAGTTATTAAAAACATACTCAAGTGTTTATTTTTTGAGAAAAACCAATAGATCGCCCACGACATGCTTGAGAAGTTACATTGTACGAGATGAATTAGCTTAGCCATGCATGCAGTTTTGTGACAGTGACAAGAAGGAAAATGAAATTTTGTGTTCTGAGGCAGCTGAGAAATTGGGATGGGTGGGGCGACAGGCACTGGTGTTCATTATCTCCTGGCTCTGCTTGGAAGCTGAGAGGCAGCTTCTCCACAGAAGGTTGTTCTTAGGTGCTTGGAATGAAGGTGACTGCAGGCGATAACTCTAGGCACTGAGTATATTAGTTTGCTCCAGCTGCCAGAACAAAGTACCGCAGGTTAGGTGGCTTAAGTCATAGAAATGTGTTCCCTCACAAATACCGAGGCTGGGGTCCAAGATCGGGTGTCAGTGGAGTTCATTTCTTATGTGAGTCTCTCCCCTTGGCTTGTAAATGGCCTCCTTCTCCCTAGGACTTCACGTAGTTTCCGTGTGTGTGTGTGTGTGTGTGTGTCCCCTAATCTCCTCTTCTCATCAAAATTCTACTTATCCTGGGCACCTGGGTGGCTCAGTGGGTTAAGCCTCTGCCTTTGGCTCTGATCACGATCTTAGGGTCCTGGGATCGAGGCCTGCATTGGGCTCTCTGCTTGGCTTCCTCCTCTCTCTCTGCCTGCCTCTCTGCCTGCTTTTGATCTCTCTCTCTGTGTCAAATAAATAAATAAAACCTTTTTTTAAAAAAAGATTCTACTCATCCTGTATTAGGGGCACTCCAGTGATCTCATTTAACCTTAATTACATCCTTAAAGATGCTATTTCCAAATACATTCTGATGCACTGAACATTGGAACTTCAGTGTATAAAGTTTGCAGGGCCACAGTTCAGCTCATAATCCTGGTGGTGAGGTTTGAGGCTGACTTTTGGGCTGGTTAGTTCTAAGGTTAGAGGTGATCTGAATTAATGTGAAATGCATTTCATTCATTCATCCCATTCTGAGTTGGATAACTCCCCATCATCTGGTCTTTAGAGTCACGTTACCAGCTCCTTTAGCATCTCTTCTGTGTTCTGTATCTGCCTTTAGCATGACTGACACGTATTTGCCGTGACACATCACAGTGGCAAGATGCATTGGCTCACTCTGCCACCATTAAAATCTACCCTTATTTTCAGCTGAATGCCAGTATGACTTGCTGTACTGATCTTTTCGTCACTTTGCTCCAAGTTTCCTTGGATAACACATTTGGTAAACAAGAGCTTGATTGCTGACAAATTCTTGGCCACAGAGCCAGGCTAGTATACTAGATGATTTGGTTTCCTAATATTTTGTCTTGGTCCTTTATTGTCTTACCAGAATCACGAACTCTTTGGGTATTAGGAGGCCACAGGAAATTGTAAGTAATATAACTTGTTATTCCTGTTCTCAAGGAGTTTAATTTTGTTGAGGAAGGGAAGAAAGGAGAGCAAGGCAGTGGGCCCAGGCTGGGGAGCTAGGAACAGAAGTCGTTAGTTTGAGCTCATCACTGGAGAGGGATTTGGGGGAAATCACAGCATTGATTGAGGTCACTCGACATAAATCAGAAGATTTATGAGGTGGTCATTTTTATTATTTTGCCATAAAGCAACAATAAGAAAACAAGTCAACTAGTAAAGAGTGATGGTCTTTATTAAATATTATAAATACTTATAATTTAGATATGCAAATATGTAATTAGAATATTATAGAATTATAATTTTTAAACTTTATACATCATCCCATTGAGAAAATAAGTGGAGAATATATTAATATGCTGGGTGTGACTACACTGTGTTATTGGTAGGTTGGTTCATATTCTTCTTGATGTTGGCTTATGAAGTGATTTTATATGGTACCAACTTCCTGACTGAGGGAAAGGAAATTGTTCTAGAAAGTTTGTTCTTTGGGAAGAGCATCAATTTTCATATAATTAATTAAAGTCACGAATAATTCCAGGGTTACTGGGTACATTGTAGTACTATGTGATGGAATATGTTACATTTCTATATGGATTCTGTGCTTTAATTGCCTCATCTGCAAAATGAGAGTAATAACAGTATTTCAAAAGTTTGTTGTAAGGATCAAATGTGTTCATGCAGAGAAAGCCCTTGGTGCAATGTCTGATACAGAGTAGATTCCCATTAAATATTAGGTATTGATGGCATTAGTTTCAATCATCAGGCCACTTTATCACATCTCCTTTGAGGCCTCTCAGGTTCCAACAAATGACAGCAAATTCAAAGTGGATATCTGTAGGTATTGGCAAAGAAACTAAAACTGAAAAATTGTAAAAATAAGCCTCTCTGGAAGTAGTAGTGCTTCTCAGGGAGATGAGGAAGGAAAGAAAGGGAATGACTTCTGTAAGAGAGCTTGCAGCTCAGATGAAACACCTAACTGTGGAAGCAGACAAAATTCAAGCTGGTAAGATCCCTCCTAGGCTATTAATAATTTAAACATCGCTATAATTTTGACATTTTAAGAAGTAGATGTTTTCTCTTTTCCAGTTCTTCCGATAACTTTTTCAGTAAAAATAACGATTTTTTAAAAATTAAGCATGTACAACGTGCTAGGCATTGCGTTAAATGCTGTTTATACCACTTCATCATAACCTCACAACCAGGTAGACAAAATTTGTCCTATTACATCAGCAGAGTATCTTGGCTGGCATTGCAGAGGAAAAGGCAAAGTGGAATATAAATCTTCTATGTTTCAGTTTCCTCCTCTGTAAAATGAGGAGACCATATTTCAAATTGCCCTTCTGCACCCTGTTGCTAGAATTTTAACCCATTTTTTTCCTGATTGCCAAGTTGCCTCTTCTGCCACCTAGTGGATACGGTAGTAATTACCGGACTAACATTTCCAAACTTGGGTTTGAATTACAGAACCATAGCGGTTCCCTTGAGGAAGAGGAGAGAAATCAGCCTAGAAAAGGGGAGTTATATTTGAGGATACTGAAACACTGATATGTAAATCATGGCTCTTAGTATAATTACAGTTAGTATTTCATTTACGATACTCTGTGTCCCTGGGTAATTACCTGGAGATGTCAGAGTAGATCCGTAGAGTGTCCACAATGTGGCCTGTTTGTAATGAGAGCTTCTGATTCACAGTAGGATGGCTGGTATAGATCGAGATAAGATAATTTCTTAGCAGTAACTTAGGAAAAAACAACATGGCAACAAAACTTAGGACATAGTAAAAACGCTTGAGCAATGACCAGTTATTGAATTTGTGAATGATTTTTAAATCATTGGTTCTCAGTTATAAGCATTTTGTATTTATAAGGAAATTGTGGCAGTTTCTTGAACTTCTGTGGCTCAGAAAGCTGCCTACAAGACTGCCTTCAGATTGTTGCTTTAGCAGGAAATGGTTGAGAATTAAGTTTCTTCAGTGAAACTCATCGCATCCCTTTTTCTTAGCCTGGGAAATCTAAACACATCATTTCAGAAAGGGCACAGAGAAATAAATGCACGTGTAAGGATTGGAGCATTGTAGGATATATGAATGCCCTTTGGATCCTAATTCCTGACTTCCTATCCAGAGATTCTATGAATTAAAGCAGAAGGAAGGGAAGTGTCCTTTGGACAAAAAAGGCCTAGTTTAGCTTCAGACCAATTTGTCGTGTGGCCTCTGGCATATTAGTGGACCTCTGTAAGCTCTAGTGTCTTTTTTCTTTCTTTCTTTTTTTTTTTTAAGATTTTATTTGACAGAGAGTGATAGAAGGTACATAAGCAGGGGGCGTGGAAGAGGGAGAAGTAGACTCCACACTGAGCAGAGAGCCCAGAGTGGGGCTCAATCCCAGAACCTTGGGATCATGACCTGAGCTGAAGGCAGACGCCCAACAACTGAGCCATCAAGTGCCCCAAGCCCTAGTGTCTTCATGTGTATTTGAAATTGCACTTATTCTGCCTTCCACCCTAGGGTTGCAGTGATTCCCTGATTCACATGAACACGCTATAATAACAGCAGGGTGTGAGTCTCAGAGATGACACAGCTCGAATGAAAAGCAGCAAGTCAGGCTGTTTGCATTTGATGGAAAAAAAGAGTATGGGGAAAAGAAAATACATGATCCTATTACTGATTGGCTTGAGAAGCTTATGCTCATCAACATCCAAATAACACTGTGACTAAGATACAGAATGTATCTTATGTAGCTGGTGCTGTGGCAGGTATTAGACACACATTGACTTTGAAATCCAAAGGCTTTTTATGGATCGTGTCTTGGGCCTAAACTGAAGTTTGGGTGTGGCTGGTGAACTGTTGGACAGTCCTGAGAGGTTCTTTTACTTAGGTATTTTGTTTTGGTTGAAAAAGCTGGGGAGAAATACGCATGAATGTTGAGGATATTATGCTAAGTGTAATAAACCAGTCGTGAAAAGAGACATAATATCCTATTCCTCTTATATGAGTTATTTAGAATAGGCAAACTTCTTAGAGACAGCAAGTAGGATAGCAGTTGCTAGAGGCTGAGGAAGGGGAATGGCGATTTAGTGTTTGGGTGCAGAAATTCAGTTTTGTAAGAAGAAGAGCTCTGGAGATGGGTGGTGGTATACATGTATTTAATACCACTGACCTGTGCATTTCAAGATGATAGTAATTTGATATTATGTGTATTTTACTACAAGAAAAAAGAATGGGAGGAAAAGAGAAACATGTGAGCAAATAAAACAAATGATTAACAGCAAAACAAAGCTAGAGAGAGTATTGTTAAGGCCTGGGTTGAAGAATGGGTTTGGGGATGAGAAGTGCAGCATCTGCCTCTCCTGGCTCAATGCAGCAGAGAGATTTTTAGAGAAAATGAAAAGGAGCTGATTTCACGAGGGACTTAGTGACAGCTGCTTGAGTAACATGGTGTGAATCAGGGTCAGATGGGGAGCCCTAAGGGTGGGGAACCCTGATGCCTTGCGAATGGGCATCTTAGGGAACTGAGACAGGGTGCATTGCTCTTGGTCTGGCTTTGGTAACTCATGGTGGGTCCCCCCCAGCAAGGGTAGTGACAAGATTCTCTCCAGGGTCTTCACGGGCAGCGGACAGGGCTGGACCAGGAAGCGGACACGGTGGATGCTTTCTGGTGACAGTAGCTGACAGTCTGGCCCTTGCACTCTTCTGAGATAATCTTTAAGGGCTCCAGACCCCCGTGGTGAATCAGTACAGGTGATCAGAGGTCCTGTGTGAGCAGCTCAGGACAAGAGCCAGTAAAATATTACCACGAAAATGACTTCATTTCCACCCCCAAGCCTGTGGAAGGTCAGGGAGGTTGTATTTCACGTGAATAAACAAGGGGTCATATGCCTGAACAGACTGAACAGAGAACAGCATATTTACTCAAATCCAGAATCTGTTCATGAATAACACATGGGTCCAATCCTATGAATGGAAATTTGATTTATAATTGTGGCATCCAGGACCTGTTCCTTTAAGCTAAAACATGAGATGGCACTTGCATGAAAATCTTTGCTGAGTGATTTATTAGAAGCTTACTGTTTTATGAATGGCAAAAGAGAAGAATTGCCCCCTTCACAATCTATATATAAATCATCTGAAATTATGATGGATTAAGTATTCTTCCTCTTAGTGGCAGTACTAACTGTTATGAGCAGCTTTTAATAGTTAGAAAGATAGAAGAGATAAATATCAATTACTATTAGAGGAAGCATTTTTTTAAGCCAGCTTTCACACTTTCACCCATGATGAGGTTAATCATTTATGGCATAGGCGCATTAATAATTGCGCTTTATTTCTTTATTTCTTTATCCAGCAGCAAATGAATTGTAACACGAGATTTGGACCATTGCTACAAGCAGAATGTGCTGATAGTATTTAAAAGTTTTATATTACCCTCCAAACTTGCTTTTCTTCAGCCACAGTGCTTAAATTAATCATATGTATTGAAATTTGCATTTGGGGACCTTTGTCTTATTCGTCTTTCAACATTTTTCCTTTGTGATAAGCAAGCTCCATAGGAAGGGGAGTGAGCACAGGAAATACTGAAGGGCTGGGATCTTGATTTTAGGGTACTAAGTAGAAAAAGAAGTATGAATGCATTTCTAGCTATCACTATTTAAATTTTATTTGTGTATAGCGAAAGTCACTCTTTTTGGTATATGCTTTTTTTAAAAAAAATTGAAGTATAATCAACGTACAGAGTTGTATTAGTTTCATGTGTACAACATAATGATTCAACAATTTTAGGCATGATGTTCCTTGCTCACTATGATAAGGATAGTCACCATCCATCACCAAACAACCTTATTAAAATTTTATTATACTCTATATGCTGTACTTTTCATCTCTGTGACTTACTTATTTTGTAACTGGAAGTTGGTACCTCTTAATCCCTTTGATCTATTTCACCCATCTCCCAAGCAGCCTCCCCTTTGGCAACCACCAGTTTGCTCTCTGTATCCCTTGCTTGATTTGATAAATGCATAGAATACTGTGTCCATAGCCACACTCAAGATAACGAACAGTTCCATCAGCCCCAAATACCCTGTCATGCTGCTCTTTTGGAGTCAACAGCTCTCCCCCTCAGTCTGCCATCCCCACCCCCTGCCAACTGCTGATCTGTTCTCCACCCTGCACTTCTGCCTTTGTCTTCAGCGGGGGTTTTCTCCCTATTCTTGCTCTGTGCCGCTGACAGTAGCTAGAGCATGAGGCTGCATGTTCAGAGGTGGAGAGTCCTGTGGTTCTGAGAAGGGCTTGGTCTCAGTTGGCACTGTCCCCCTCCCTGAGCTCCTGCCTGACCCCCAGCTGCAGGTGTTCCCCTTGCTGAGGACTGGAGGGCTTTTTCCCGTTAGTCCCAGTAACTCACAGCGTCTAGAGCCAATCATACTTGTTAGAGTCCCCACATATGCTTCAATATTAATTATTTAAAATGATAGGAGAAAATAATGTAATAATAATAGATATAGAATAATGTATTAATAATGTATTCAGCCTGAATGGTAGTCATTTTTACACCAACTCAGTTGTAAAATATATATATATAATTTTAAACAGAGGAAGGGGCCCACAAAGGCAGAAATGCCTAGAGTCCAAGGAGGTGCCTAGAGTCCAAGAAAGTGTTGATGTGGTCCAGGGAACAGAGTTTGTTTCCCCAGTGCTTATGGGGCTTTGACTGTCTCAGGGAGAATGTTCTGGGCAGAGCTTTCCATACCTAGGGCTGCTGTTGCAGAACACTTGCCAATCATTCTCTCCAGTAGAAAAGCCTGCAAGTGGGTACAAATCCCTCTTATTTATTTATTTATTTATTTATTTATTTATTTATTTATTTATTTATTTAAAGATTTTATTTATTTGACAGAGAGAAACACAGCCAGAGAGGGAACACAAACAGGGGGAGTGAGAGAGGGAGAAGCAGGCTTCCCGCCGAGCGGGGAGCCCGATGTGGGACTCGATCCCGGGTCTCCGGGATCATGACCTGAGCTGAAGGCAGTCGCTTAACCAACTGAGCCACCCAGGCACCCACAGATCCCTCTTACGTGCTGCCCCAGGGACTCTCTATTCTCTAGCCAGCCTGCACTAGGCCTTTACTAATTCATTAAATGTTTTACTTATTTTTTATTTTTTTTAAGATTTTATTTATTTATTTGTCAGAGCAGAAGCAGGGGGAGCGGCCGGCAGAGCAGGCAGAGGGCGAAGCAAGCTCCTCGCTGAGCAGGGAGCCCGATGCGGGACTCAATTCCAGGACCCTGAGACCACGACTAAGTCAAAGGCAGACTCTTAACTGACTGAACCACCCAGGCATCCCTTGGTAAATGTTTTAGATGAATTCTCTTACTGACGTCCAGAGATGTGTTCCCTCGGCCAATGGGTGCAGCTGCGGACCCCTGTCTTTCCTTAAATTGGGGATTGGTTGTTGGGAGATCCCAGTTCTCTCTATTTTTGAAAAAAATTAGGAATCTGTCAAGTGTCTATTTTTTCTTGTGTGGGAGTGAGCAATGCTCTTTCTATTAATTGCATCCCAAGGGGAAGTTGGAGCCGCCTGTGTTGTGAAGCCCCTGTTACCTCTGCTGCCATTCTGGGCTTTTTTCCAGTTGGTTTTTGTTGCTCTGGTTTCCCATGCCCAGTGTGATCAAAACCTTAGCATCATAACTGTAACCGGGTTTCAGTCCTGGCAGAGTGCTGAGTAAGGCAAGGCATGGTGACTCCAGCCCTTTGCTCCTGGTCTTAGGTAGAGAGGTGGTGTTGCTTTGAGTTACTTCTTCACATCCATCCACATATGCAGGTTTGTTGGGGACGAATGTTACAGATACGGCTAACTGCCTTCTCTCAAGCTCTCAGCACCTCCTGGAAACGGTGTCCCAAGAGAGTGGAAGAAGAGACAACATTCTTTGGCATTTATCCATCTTTTTTTTTTTTTAAAGATCTTATTTATTTATTTGACAGAGAGAAACATAGCTAGAAAGGGAACACAAGCAGGCAGAGTGAGAGAGGGAGAAGCTGGCTTCCCGCCAAGTACGAATTCGATGTGGGGCTTGATCCGGGGACTGTGGGATCATGATCGGAGCCAAAGGCAGACGCTTAATGACTGAGCCACCCAGGTGCACCTGGCATTTTCCATCTTGAGAGCTTTCTGCATTGTCTCTTTGTTCATGACCGCGAAAGAGTGAAGGAATGAAAAGGGGTTGTAGGCAGGCATGTCCTCAGGTGTGCAATGTTCTCTTTAGTAACTGGCGAGTATTCCACTCTACCATTCTGTCTGGAGCACTGGATGGTCCTCCAACACAATCCCTGTTCCTGTCCTTGAGAAAAAAGCAGAGAGACAAACAGCTTCAGTGCTCTCCTGACATTCTGCATCCTTATTTTCCAATGTTTATTTGGGGGAGGGGTCTGGTCTGGGTGGGTGAAAGGTGGGAGATTTGGGTGCAGGCTGAAAGGTGGTTAACTGGGGTGCCTAGGCGGCTCAGTTTGCTAAGCAACTGCCTTCAGCTCAGGTCATGATCCCGGAGTCCCGGGATTGAGCCCCGCATCGGGCTCCCCGCTCGGCGGGAAGCCTGCTTCTCCCTCTCTCACTACCCCCTGCTTGTGTTTCCTCTCTGGCTGTTTCTCTCTGTCAAATAAATAAATAAAATCTTTTTTTTTTTTTAAAAAAAAGGTGGTTAACTGGTTTCCTCTTTCACTCTGAATGAGAGAAACAGTGCATTTAACGTTCAGGGCCACCATGGAGAAATGTTCAGTAATGAGATCAGGTTACTGACATGAATCCCTTTTCTCAAATGGTTGGATTGTAACAATCCCCAAAAGGAAAGAAGTAGAACAGAGTCTCATTTTTCTAGTATTATACTCTTGTGCAGTTCTGTTAGCAGCCATCCTATGTTAGGAGAAAAAAAAAATGATGTGTGTTCCTCCTTTCATTTAATTTCCAACAAGAGTCTGCAAGAATTGTCAGGTATAAAAGGCAACCCGGTATAACACCAGATGTCTCCCCCTTGTTTCTACAAAGTAGGATTATTTTATAGCCCCATCCACCCACCTCTTCACCCATTCAACTATCCATTCATCTAAAAATATTTATTGAATGTTTTCTGTGTGCTGAAATAACATCTTGAGTAAATACCTACCACAGAACCTGGTCATGCAGCAGGTACTTAATACATGCTGAGGGAATGAGCAGAGACCGGATTCCTGTTCTTCTGACATCTATGGTCTCTTGGCAGCAATGGGTAGGGGAGCGCGAACATTGAAGACTGTGCTGTGGTAACAGTGAGTGGAGGATTGTTGGTTATGAGATGCAGGAGCCCTTGAGTAGGACTTGGATATCTTGGGAGGTTCTAAAACCAGCCCTATGAGAGTCTGACGAAGGAGGGATGGAGGAAGAGGGGGTAGTAAGTGACGATTAGCAGTGTGGACTCTGCATTTTTTTTTTTTTAAGATTTTATTTATTTGACAGAGAGAAACACAGCCAGAGAGGGAACACAAGCAGGGGGAGTGAGAGAGGGAGAAGCAGGCTTCCCGCGGAGCAGGGGGCCCGATGTGGGACTCAATCCCGGGACTCCGGGATCATGACCTGAGCCGAAGGCAGTCGCTTAACCAACTGAGCCACCCAGGCGCCCCGTGGACTCTGTATTATAGCACATCTGGGTTTGAGCTAGAATCCCACCACCTGCTTATTTTGATGCACCCAGAACCCACTGGGATAACCAACTGATCAAGCAAAGCCAGGCTTATCAGACCTACTGTCATAGACAGAACATCAGGTCATAGGAATCTTCACAGCATCTGGGAGGGGAGGGGTCAGAGGAAGACGTTCGAGGTGTTTTAGCACTGGGGCTGGGTGATTTTAAGGTTGTTCCTGCAAGTGGGGGTGCGGAATAACTGGGAAAGGGCAGGATTTGTATCATAGTGAAGGGTCTTGAAGAAAGTCTAATCAAGCAAGCTAATAATCTTAATCTTAAGCATTTGGTTAATTCATCACCTTGTCTTCTAGAGGGAAGCACATAACTCGGTTGTTTTTGTTTGCTTTCTGAATTGCTTAAGGCAGGGGCAGATAAGTATCTTGATTTCAGCACTCACTAGCTGTATAACTTCTGACAAGTTTATATTTTCAATTTGTTTTGAATTGGGGCGCCTGGGTGGCTCAGCTGGTTAAGCGACTGCCTTTGGCTCAGGTCATGATCCCGGAGACACGGGATCGAGCCCCGTATCGGGCTCCCTGCTCGGCGGGAAGCCTACTTCTCCCTCTCTCACTCCCCCCTGCTTGTGTTCCCTCTCTAGCTGTATTTCTCTCTGTCAAATAAATAAATAAAATCTTCAAAAAAAATTTGTTTTAAATTGAAGTTAATGGAATGCATGAAGACAGCAGATTTAATGAGCTAAAATGTGTGAAGCAGGTAGCACACAGGGCTTGATGGACAGGAAGCATTCACTGTAGGACAGCAGAACCAAATCACCTTCATCTTCATCAGGCTCTCCTGCGGATAACAGTCTGGGAGGCTAGAAAGCTGGCTCACTTCTCCCACCCACTTGCTGTGTGACCTCAGGCAGGTGATTCACTCTGGAATTCAGTTTCTGCCTCTGTAAAATGAGGAAGTGAAGTGTCTTCATTTCCTCATTGTACAAAGTATCTCTGATGTTTTCCTCCATGTCTGTGAATGAATTTGGCCTGGAGCAACTTGTCCTGTAACCTTTTTGTGTCTGAGCTTACCCGCTGCCACTATGGGTCTCTCAGGGGAACTGGAAAGTTTAATTCAGGATTGTGAAGCATTTGTGTTCTCAGCTGCCTGAGGCCATTTCTGTACTGCTAAAGGGAATAAGAATGCTGGTCTGGTTCACTGATGGTTATGGACAGCCTGCATCATTTGGCTCCTAGACCCTACGTGACTCATTGGAACAAGTCATCCGTCTCCCTCCCTCCCTCCCTCCCTCCCTCCCTCCCTTCCTTCTCTCTTTCTCTTTCTTTCTTTCTTTCTCTCTCTCTCTCTCTCTCTCTCTCTCTCTTTCTTTCTTTCTTTCTTTCTTTCATAGAAATAGTAGGGGAGCTTGTTCACACTGTACAAGAAGGCAGCCAAGGATAATAGCTGGTGGTGTGATCCAGAGTAAGATCACTAATTTGGAACCTGGGGCGTGTACATAGTTCCCGTGTCCACCTTTCTTGGGCAAGTCACTGGTGCCTCCTAAGCCTTGGTTTCCTCTCCAATACATGGAGGTAGGTCATAGGGAGACTGTGATGCTCTTCAAATCAGGCAGCAAATGCTCAAGTTCTTTGTAAAACTTAGATGCTCTGCCAACACTAGGTGATAGGACTGTTCAGCATTCTGCAAATACTGAGTTTTAGGGACTGTTCTTCTGCCTGGAAATGTAGCAGTGAACCAGACAGACAAAATTCCTCAGCACCACAGAGCTTGAGGTCTGGTGCAGGGCCTCCTGTGAGAAGAAACCAAATACTCTACTCATGTAAGGCTTTGTTTAAAAGAATTAATTTGAAAGAAAGCAGAATGGGAGCTGATATGTATTCCGTGCCAGGTCCGAGAAGATGTTTTCTCTTTTAATCCTTGCAAAGACCCTGTATAGAAGATATTCTGGTTCCTATTTGCTAAATGAGGAATTTGAGATCAGAAAAGTAGTATATATCAGGAATTCAATCCCATGTTTCTCTGATAAGAAAGCTTTGATTCCTTCTAAGACACTGACAACCTTGAATCTGTATGTTCGATTGTACTTTCCCCTATGTGGAGTTTATCTAAATCTTATAGTAATAAGGCATTAAAACAGTTTGATGTAACTTTATAATTTCTTCCACCTCTGCCTTATTTTATTTGCAGAACTGTGTGCCTGCTTTGAAATGTCTGTTACATGCATTTGAGCTAATGAAGTAAAAATAGGCCCCTCGTGGAAAGAATCCTCCTTTACTTTATTGTAAATATTGCATATTAAGTTATGTTAGTTATTGCTGTTAGGGTTAATAATACCATTTTTTACCTATCCTGAGGTAGGAAGCTACCAGGTTATCAGAAGCTGGGACTGAAGTGAGAAATAGGCTTCAGACCTAGATGTGAAAGGAGATAGAGTCGTTACCTGTATTTATGTCTGGGAGATCAGCTGGTAGGGAGCTTAAAGGAAGGGGCCACATCCTTCTGCAGACTCTTGGGAAGGCTCCCTGCCATTTGGGTTTGTGGAAAGGCAGCAGCATCACAGTAAAGATAGCTAAAATGGCATTACTGCTGAGGCAGCAAGATCACTGTTTTATAACTGAGAAGTCCGTAGCACAGAGTCTGCTCCTGTTGCATTGGGCCAGGCCTGCCAGTGGGCCGAGCTAGTTTTTTTTTTTTTTTTAATATCTTTTTATTTATACATTTGACAGAGAGAAACACAGCTAGAGAGGGAACACAAGCAGGGGGAGTGAGAGAGGGAGAAGCAGGCTTTCCGCCGAGCAGGGAGCCCGATGCAGGGCTCCATCCTGGGAGTCCCGAGTCATGACCTGAGCCGAAGGCGCCCCATGGGCTGAGCTAGTTCTGAGGAAATAAACTACCCTCGTATGGACTTTCCAGGCAGAGAGAGGGAGAACAGCAAAATACCAAGGAAAAATGACTTGCAAAAGAGAACTGTTGTAAGAGATCATTTCTATTTTTTAATTTTTATCTTATTTTTTAAGTTTTTATTTTAATTCCTGTTAATGTACAGTGTATATTGGTTTCAGGTGTACAATATAATGATTCCACACTTCCATACGACACCTGTTGCTCATCATAACAAATGTATACCTTAATCCCCATCACTTATTTCACCCATCCCCCACCTACCTCCCCTCTGGTAACTATTGGTTTGTTCTCTGTAGTTAAGAGTTTGTTTTTCTCTCTTTCTCTCTCATTTTTTTTCCCTTGGCTCATTTGTGTTGTTTCTTTTTTTTTTTTTTTAGATTTTTATTTATTTATTTGACAGGGAGGAAACACAGCCAGAGAGGGAACACAAGCAGGGGGAGTGAGAGAGGGAGAAGCAGGCCTCCCGCCGAGCAGGGAGCCCGATATGGGGCTCGATCCTGGGTCTCCAAGATCATGACCCGAGCCGAAGGCAGTCGCTTAACCAACTGAGCCACCCAGGCACCCCTGTGTTGTTTCTTAAGTGCACATATGAATGAAATCATATGGTATTTTCCTTTTTCTGATTGATTTATTTTGCTTAGCATTATGCTGTCTAGGTTTATTCATATTGTTGCAAATAACAAGATTTCAATCTTTTTTTATGAGTGAGTAGTATTCCATTGTGTATATATATGTACTGTATCTTCTTTATCCACACATTGGCTGATGGATACTTGGGCTGCTGCTTCCATATCTTGCCTATTTTAAACAAGACTTGTGTAAACATAGGGATGCATGCATCCTGTTGAATTCGTGTTTTTGTATTCTTTGGGTAAGTACCCAGTAGTACAATTCCTGGATCATAGGGTAGTTCTATTTCTGACTTTTTGAGGAAACTCCACACTGTTTTCCACAGTGGCTATGCCAGTTTGCATTCCCTTCAGTAGTATATGATGGATTGTTTTTCTCCACATCCTCGCCAACACCTCTTGTTTCTCGTGTTGTTGATTTTGGCCATTCTGACAGGTGTGGGTGATAATCTTTGTAGTTTTGATTTGTATTTCCCTGATGGTGAGTGCTGATGATCATGTCTTAATGTGTCTGTTGGCTATTTGTAGGTCTTTGGAGAAATGTCTATTCAAGTCTTCTGTCCATTTTTAATCAGATTATTTCTTTTTTGAGTGTTGAGTTTTTAAGTTCTTTATGTATTTTGGATACTGACCCTTTTTTTGGGTATGTAATTTGCAAATATCTTCTCCCCTTCCATAGGTTGCCTTTTAGTTTTATTGATTATTTCCTTCACTGTGCAGAAGATGTTTACTTTGATATACTCCCAATAGTTTTTTTGTTTTTTGTTTTCTTTTGCTTTTGTTTCCCTTGTTTCAGGAGACATATCTAGGAAAAAAATTGGTATGTCCAATGTCAGGGAAGTTATTGCCTGTGTTCTCCTGTAGGATTTTGATGGATTCCTATCTCACATTTAGTTCTTTCACCCATTTTGAATTTATTTTTGTGTATGGTGTAAGAAAGTGATCCAATTTCCTTCTTCAACATGTTGCTGTCCAGTTTTCCCAGCATCATTTGTTGAAGAGACTGTCCTTTTCCCATCGGATATTCTTTTCTGCTTTGTTGAAGATTAATGGACTATGTCATTATGAGTTTATTTCCAGATTTGTTGTTGTTGTTTTTCTCTTAATCTGTGTCTGTTTTTGTGGCAGTTCCATACTTTTATGATTACTACAGCTTTGTAATATAACTTAACGTCTAGAATTTTGATGACTCCAGCTTTGCTTTTCTTTTTCAAGATTGCTTTGGCTATTTGGGTCTTTTGTGGTTCCATATACATTTTAGGATTTTTTGTTCTAGTTCTGTGAAACATGCTATTGGTATTTTGATAGGAATTGCATTAAATGTGTAGATTGCTTTGAATAGTAGAGACATTTTAACAATATTTGTTCTTCCAACCCATGAGCATGGAATGCCTTTCCATTTCCTTCTGTCACCTTCAATGTCTTTCATTGGTGCTTTATATTTTTCAGAGTACGGGTTTTTTTTTTTAACCTCTTTGATTAAGTTTATTCCTAAGTATCTTAAGGTTTTTGGTGTAATTGTAAATGGAATTGTTTCCTCAATTTCTCTTTCTGCTGCTTTACTATTGGTAGATAGAAGCACAACATATTTCTATACATTGATTTTGGATCCTATGACTTTACTGAATTTATTCATCAGTTTTCGTGGTTTTTTGGTGTCTTTGGTGAATTTTCTATATATAGTATCATGTCATCCACAAATAGTGAAAGTTTTACTTATTTTTTATCCATGCCTTTTATTTCTTTTTGTTGTCTGATTGCTATGGCTAAGACTTCTAGTACTATACTCAATAGAGGTGGTGAGAGTGGGCATCCCTGTCTTGTTCCTGATCTTAGGGGAAAAGTTCTTAGTTTTTCCCCATTAAGGGTGATTCTAACAGGGTGCCTAGGTGACTTAGTTGGTTAAGTGTCCAAATCTTGCTGTTGGCTCAGGTCATGATCTCAGGATCATGAGATTGAGCCCTGTGTTGGGCTCTATGCTCAGTGCAGAACCTGCTTCAGACTTTCTCTTCCCACTCCTGCCTGTCTCTGTTGTGTGTGCTCTCTCGTGCAAGTAAAAAATTTTTTTTTAAATTTTTGTTAGCTTTGGTTTTTTTTTTTAATAGATGGCTTTTATTATGTTGAGGTATGTTCCCCCTAAACTAATTAGTTGAAGGTTTTTTTTTTTTTAATCACAGATGAATGTTTTACTTTATCATATGTTTTTTTCTGCATCTGTTGATATGCCTATATGGTTCTTATTGATGTGATGGACCATGTCGATTGATTTGTGAATATTGAATGGCCCTTGCAACTCAGGAATAAATTCTGTCCACCACTGATTGTGGTGAATGTTTTTTGTTTTTTGTTTTTTTTTTTAATTGTATTGTTGGATTTGGTTTGCTAGTATATTGTTGAGAATTTTGCATTTCTGTCAGCAGAGCTGTTGGACTCTAGTTCTCTTTTTTTGTAGTGTCTTTTTCTGGGTTTGGTATTGGGGCAATGCTGACTTCATAGAATGAATTTGGAAGTTTTCCTTTCCTATTTATTTCAAATAGTTCGAGAAGAATAGGTATTAACTATTAAAAGTTTGGTAGAATTTGCATGTGAAACCATATGGTCCTGGACTTCAGTTTTTTGATTACTGATTCAGTTCCTTTGCTATTGTGAGTCTGTTCAAGTTTTTCATTTCTTCCTGTTTTGGTTTTGGTGATTCATATGTTTCTAGGAATTTATCCATTTTTTCTAGTTTGTCCAATTTGTTGGCATTTAGTTTTTCACAATATTCTCTTATAATTATTTGTATTTCTGTAGTACTGGTTGTTATTTCTCCTCTCATATTTGTATGTTTATTTGAGTCCTTTCACTTTTTTTCTTGGTAAGTCTGGCTAGAGGTTTATCAATTTTAATGATTTTTTTCAAAGAACCAGCTTCCGATTTCATTAATCTTTTCTTTTGTTTTCTGGTTTTTTGTTTGTTTATTTGTTTAGTTTCTTTATTATTTTTTTCTTCTCTAATCTTTATTACTTCCTTCTGCTAGTCTTAGTTTTGTTTGTTTGTTTGTTTTGTTTTTGTTTTTTCTTTTTCTAGCTTCTTTAGATGTAAGGTTAAGTTGTTTGAGATTTTTCTTCTTGTGGTAGACTTGCATTCCTATTAACTTCCATCTTGGAACCATTTTGCTACATCCCAAGGGTTTTGAACCACTGTGTTTTCACTTTCATTTGTTTCCATGTACTTTTTATTTCTTCTTGGATTTCTTAGTTGAGTCATTCATTATTTAGTAGGATGTTATTTAACCTCCATGTATTTATGCTCTTACCAGGTTTTTTCTTGAGGTTGAATTCTGGTTTCATAGCATTGTGGTCAGAAAAGATGCATGGCATAACTTTAATCTTCTTGAGTTTGTTGAAACTTGTCTTGTAGCCTAATATGTGATCTGTTCTGGAGAATGTCCCATGTGCATTTGGAAATAATGTGTATTCTGCTGTTTTAAGGTGGAATTTCCTGAATGTTTCTGTTAAGTCCATCTGGTCCCATGTGTCATTTAAAGACATTGTTTCCCTGTTGATTTTTTGCTTAGATAATCTGTTCACTGATGTAAGTTGGAGTATTAAATTCCCTACTATTATTGTATGACTATCATTTAGTTCTTTTTATTATTAACTATTTTATGTATTTGGATGCTCCCATGTGGGGTGCATAAATATTTACAATTGTCATATTTTCTTGTTGGATAGCCCCCCTTATTATATACTGCCCTCTTCTGTCTCTTGTTATAGTGTTTTTATTGGGGGGGGGTCTTGTTTGTTTCACGTAAGTATTGGCACTCCACCTTTCTTTTGAGGACAGCCAGTTGCACAGTAAGTGTTTCTTCGTCCCCTCACTTCCAATATGCAGGTGTATTTAGATCTAAAATGATTCTCCTTGTAGGAAGCATATATAGATGGGTCTTTTTTTGTTGTTTTTAGTACATTCTGTCACCATATGGCTTTTGATTGGAGCATTTAACCCAATTATATTGAAGGTAATTATTGATAGATATGTATTTATTGCCATCTTATTACTTGTTTTCTGGTTTTCTGAAGATTTTCTCTGCTCCTTTCTTGTCTTTCTCTCTTTGGTGATTGCTGGTTTTCTTTAGTGATATAACTGGATTTCTTTCTCCTTATTCTTTGAATATTTATTAGTGGTTTTTGATTTGTGTACAATTAGATTTGTATATAATGTCTTCTGCATATAGAAGTCTGTATTAATTTGATGGTCACTTAAGTTTGAACCCATTCTGTACTCCTCTCCTCCTTACATTTCAAGTATATGGTATCATATTTTACATCCTTTTGTTTTGTGAGTTCCTTGGCTGATATTTTATAAAAATACTCATTTTTACTTCTTTCATGTTTCCTACCTTCATACTGTCACATTCCTACTTTCATACCTTTCTGCTCAGAGTCCCCTTAAGATTTCTTGCAGAGCTGGTTTAGTGGTCATGAACTTTTTCCAGATTTTTTTGTTTTGTCTTTGTTTTGTTTGTTTGTTTAAGATTTTATCTATTTATTTGACACAGAGAGAAAGATAGTGAGAGACAGCACAAGCAGGGAGAGCAGCAGGTATTAGGGCCTGCTTAGCCTCAAGGCCGCCTTAGGCTCTGAAACTCCCTGGTGATTTAGGCCTCTACATATCTAAGACCCCCTGGTGATTTTTGCCTGTGTTTACCAAATGAGGGCAGTTAAATCAAGAAACCATTTGTGCATCTTGCTTCAGTTCTTGGAATGTTTGGGCATTCCAGGAATTGGGGGGGTTGTTGTTTTAAAATGTTATTTCACCCAACCAAGAAAATTACTGTGTAACTCATGCTTGCTATTTGAAACGCATATAAACCCCTAGACCCTTGCATTTGGGGTCCTTGTTGAAACCTGCTGCACTGGGCAGATACTTGGACCCCAGCTAGCTGGAAATAAACCTCGCTGTGTGATTTGCATTATCCTGAGCATCCTCGGTTCTTTTTGGGGAAACATTCGACACTGGACTTTAACATAGGCAGGCAGGCAGGCAGAAGGAGAGGGAGAAGCAAGCTCCCTGGTGAGCAAGGATTCCACTGCGGGGCTACATCCCAGGACCCTGGTATCATGACCTGAGCCGAAGGCTGAGCCATCCAGGTGCCCCTTGCTTTTGTTTGTTTGGGAAGCTCTTTTATCTCTTCTTCTATTCTGAATGATACTTTTACTGGATAGAGTATTTTTGGCTACAAATTTTTCTATTCAACACTTTGAATATATCATGCCTGCCCTTCTGGCTTGGTAAGTTTATGCTGAAAAATCCCCTGATAGCCTTGTGGGGTTTTCCTTTTCTGTAATTGTCTCATTTTGTCCTGCAGCATTTAACTTTTTTTCTTTATTACTACATTTTGCCATTTTTGTTATAACATATCTTGGTGTGGATCTGCTTTTGTTGATTTTGTTGAGGGTTCTCTGTGCTTTATGTATCTGTATATTTGTTGCCTTCTCCAGATTGGGGAAATTTTCAGGTATTCTTTCTTCAGATATATATCCTGCCCTCTTTTTTCTCTTTTCTTCTTCTGCGACTCCTATAATATGAATGTTATTACATCTGATGGAGTCACTGAATTCCATAAGTCTTTTCTCATATGGCATAATTTTTTTTTCTCTCTTGTTCGGCTTGATCACATTACTCTATTGTCTAGGTGTTTAATTCATTCTTCTGCTTTACCCAGCCTACTGTTTATTCCATCAAGTGTGTTTCTCATTTTAATTATTGAGCCCTTTATCTCTGCTATGTTATTCCTTATCTCTGTGTTCTCTTTGATGTCTTCCACTCTTTTCTCTTTATGATGATTCCTTTAAATTCTTTATCAAGCCTGTTAAGTGTCTCTGTTTCACTTAGATCTCTAGCTTTGACCTTATTCTATTTTTTCATCTGGGACAAATTCTTCTCATTTTGTCCAAGTCTCTGTGCCTGCTTCTGTATATTAGGAAAGTCGGCCACTTCTCCTGATCTTGCGGATGATGACCTTATGAAGAGCTCCCAGATGGAAGACGGTGTTGGCAGGAGTTTGGGCTCATCTTCTTGGGGAGGGGCTGGTTGTGATGGGACTGAAGCCAGTGTGACTGGGAAGGGTGATTCCATCAGAGCATGGGGGTAGGAGTGGGGAGGGCAGGGCTTCAAGGCTGCACTGGTTTCTCCAGGTAGCTCTGTGCTGATGCTGATGGGTAGGAGAGGAAAATGGGGCCAGGCGGTTCCTTCGTTCCAGGAGAGGTCTCACCCTGAATGCTGCCTCTTAGGGGCATATGAGAAGAAAAGCAGATAACCTCCCCACTTTGTTCCCCAGGTGCTCTACAGATCAGATATTTCCACTTTGTTGTCACTGGCTGTTTGCCCTGCCCTCTCTCAGCTGCAATACCTCTGGGAGTTCCTTGATGCAAACCCACTGACCTTTGAAACTTCAGGCTTTAAGCTCCGCTGTTTGCACTAATTGATGAAATTTGGCCCCTCTTGGCTTTGAAGCCAGCTGCTGTGGGGATTTGTCTTCCCTAGATGGGCTTCCCCATGTGCTAGTCTGTCTCTCTCCATTCTCTGCGACGTTGGCTCCCTCCCCACTGCAGTGGCCATGATCCATTTATCTCCCAAACCACATTTCTGTTCTTCTTACCTTCTTTGATACGGCCTCTTCTCTACCTTTAGTTGTGGATTTTGTCCTGCCAGTCTTCAGGCCAATTTCCTGGGTATTTAGGATGATGAGCCTACGGTCCTCCTGCTCTGCTGCCATCTTCCCCAGAAGAGACAGATAATTTGAACAGACAAATGATAGAGCAGCGAGGGGGATTCCACTATAACAAACTCACCTATGTGTACTTATATACACTTATTGTCACGGCTTTCAAACTAAAATATTAATTAAAAGAATGGGCACTACAGAGACTTAAATTAGTGGCCTTGATGATTAAAGTGAATGAAAAATCACAAAACAGAGATTGAAATTACAAACACATAGAAATAATGAGAGAAAAAAAATATTTGGAAATCATTTCCAAGAGATCTAACAAGTGAATAATAATTCTTTCAGAGGAAGAAGAAAGGGAGAGAGAATACTAAATAAATAATAGAAAAAAATTTTCCTTGAGCTAAAGATAGACACACCTAGTAAACTTCACCTTTGATCATAAAGGGGAAAAAAAAACTTAGAATCTTCCAGACAGAGCACGTTGTTTTTATTTTATTTATTTATTTTTTAAAGATTTCATTTATTTTTTTGACAGAGTACAATCAGGGAGAAGGCAGGGAGAGGGAGAAGCAGGCTTCTGCTGAGCAGGGAGCCCAAGGACATGGTGCTGATCCCAGGGTCCTGGAGTCATGCCCTGAGCTGAAGGGACATGGTTAACCAAGTGAGCCCCCCAGGAGCCCCTAGAGTCAGTTATTTTTAAAGGAAAAAACTTTAGCCCATTGTCTGAATTCTCACTTGCTACACTGGACATTAAAAGGCGTAGCAGAAAGCCTTCTCTGTAGAGTCAAAAAATCCTTTCCCTCTCTGGTAAAAGATGTTTTTAAATAAGGAAGAATTTAGAGACTACCTCATGGAAGCAGTATAAATAATATGTTCAGAACAGTACCGTAACAACAGAAACTCTGAGATAGAGGAAAATGGAGGGAAAACAGAGGTGAAAAATAAAACTTGCAATATGTGTGTAAAAATGTAAATCTACTTGGATAACAATAAATGACATAAACGGGTATAATAAAGATGCTAAATGTAGAGTCTCAAATTTGTATTTGCTATCCTAATCATAGTCTGGAAGTGTAAGTACTAAACTCCATAGAATCAGGTTGGTATAGTTTTGAGCCTGATTTAGCAGAAGAAATATTTGTCTGAAAAACAAACTCGTTTGATATCTCCTTTTCTAGCTTGTCTTTTAGCTGATTGCTTCACTACACAATTTAATAGATCTAGTCTTAACGCAGGAAAGCAAAAACAGGATTTGGTAGAGAAATATGTCCAAAGTTCTCCTTACCCTGAAATTTCTAGGCAAACAGGTTATATTTTCTAGATATTCACTATCTACCCCAAACTCTATTTTAATAAGTTTTTAAATATTAAATGAATTCATGAATTAAAAACCTCTCAGAGGGAAACTGAAACCTTCATCCATTTTTCAAAACAGTTTGGCCATTCCTCAAAATGATTGACCCTGCAATTCCATTCTTTGTTATATATCCAGAAGAAATGAAAATATATGTCCCTACATGGCTTATACATGAATATTCATGGAGTATTATTCATAATAACCCCAAAGTGGAATTGATTCAAATGCCTATCAGTTGATGAATAGACAAATGAAATGGGTCATATCCATACAATGGAATATATTATCTAGCAACAGAAAGAAATTAAGTACTGATCTTATACAGGTAAACCCTGTAAAAATAATGCTAAGTGGAAAAAGCCAATCACAAACAACCACATATTATATGATTATATTTGTGAAACAGTTAAATTTATAGTGACAGAGATCAGTGATTGCTAGGGGTTGGGAGAAGAAGGGAATGAGGGCTCAGAGTTTCTTTTGGGAGTGATAAATATGTTTTAAATTTGCAGTGATAATTGTAGAATTCGTAAATACAACAGAAGACACTTTTTTACACTTTAAGTGAATGAAATGTGTAGTACATAAATTGTATCTCAATAAAGTTGTTGAAAAAACCCCAAAACTTATCCTATGCCTCTAATGGCCTGTCTTTCCAGTGATCCTAAGTCTTTTATAGAATTCTGTTTTATATAAAAAAAACTACATAATCAAGGAATGGCCATAAAATTTCACCTAGATTGGTAAACTTTGTGAATGGATTGTTTGGCACTGCATGTGCCTTCCTTTTTCTTCCTTCCTTCCTTCCTTCCTTCCTTCCTTCCTTCCTTCCTTCCTTCCTTCTTCTCTCCCTCCTTCCCTCCCTCCCTCTCTCTTTCTCTTTCTTTCTTTCTTTTTTCTTTCTTTCTCTTCCTTCCTTCCTTCCTTCCTTCCTTCCTTCCTTCCTTCCTTTCTTCCTTCCTTTTCTTTCTTTCTTTCTTTCTTTCTTTCTTTCTTTCTTTCTTTCTTTCTCTCTCTCTCTCTCTCTCTCTCTCTCTCTCTCTTTCTTTCTTTCTTTCTTTCTTTCTTTCTCTCTTTTCTCCCATCCCTCCTTCCTTCCTTCCTGCCTGCCTGCCTTCCTTCCTTCCTCTTTTCTCCCCTCCCACCTACCTTCCTTCCTCTCCTCTCCTCTCCTCTCCTTTCCCTTTCCCTTCTTCCTTCCTTCCTTCCTTCCTTCCTTCCTTCCTTCCTTCCTTCCTTCCTTCCTTCCTTCCCTTTTTGGAAAGCTACCTATCAGAATGAAAGGGTAATGAAGATTGATAATGTGATAATCTTCAGTTAACATGAACAGACCAAAGATACCAAAGTCATCTGTTACTGAAAGCAATGCTTTTGGTTACCATTGGGGAAAAACAAAATATATAAAAGAATTTTTGAAGCTTTCAAAGGTTTCTGTTAAGGGAAATTCCAAAGTAAGTTGTGCTAGTGGGTTGGACTTATGATTCTTTTGAGAATATAGGCTTTCAGCTGCCCTGTCTTAAACATGCCATTGGTTTGATGGATCTTTGAATTCACAATGATGTCTCTCTTGTCCAAGTTTGGTTTTTGCATTCCATTTTTATTTCCGTATAATCTCACTTGTTTTTTTACCTTTATGCTATATTTTTCTGTGTATAGTATGTTTTAAAATGTATTTCTGAAGAATTTATACCTAATAGGAAAATAAGTTTTATTCACTGATAGAGAAAAACATACATAAACATTTTTACATTAAATAAGATGTATTTTTTAAAAATTTTGTTTATTTATTTGACAGAGAGAGAGAGAGAGAGGCAGAGACAGAGAGAGATCGAGATCACAAGTAGGCACAGAGAGGTAGGCAGAGAAAAGGGGGAAGCAGGCTTCCCACCTAGCAGAGAGCCCGATGTGGAGCTTGATCCCAGGACCCTGAGATCATGACCTGAGCTGAAAGCAGAGGTTTAACCCTCTGAGTCACCCAGGTGCCCCAAGATGTTTTTGTTAATTGAAAATTTCCGTTACCTTACACTGAACCAGAAACCCTATTTGCTTTTTAAATCTTATTGGGAATATTTTTAAGAAGTGTGGGTTTTCCTCCCTACACATGAAAATAATATAGGCATTTAGATGATCAGTGGTAGCTAGAAGGCTTTGCAGCTCCCAGGTTTCTTACTGTCAACAAATATTTACTGGTTGTGTATTACACGAGACTCTCATTGAATAGGGAGGATTGTGCTGAAGATGATATAGGATATTTGGCTGAGTGTATCTTGAGCCCAGAATATCTTAATTGAAGATTCGAGTTAGAGTTTATTTTATATACATCTTAATAAGAAAATGTACCCAATTTCCCACCTTCCAAACTGGTTTTCCCATCAGAACATGTGAACCTTTGTTGTTGTTGTTTGTCTTAAAAGAGAAAGGTTTGACTTTTGGCTCTTTGAAAATACTATAAGCCCTCTTGAGTATTATTAATGAAAAAATATTTGAGACATTTGTTAAAGAATGGTAAGGCAGATTTAATTGTAGGGATCAGCTACCATGCAATGGTAGTAGGGAAGAGAGACTGGGCTCAACTGCAAGTATAGCAAAGAAAAGTGGGAATTTATAGCCAAGGAGCATGGTTGTGGGAGGAGAGGTATCAGTGGATGGAAAAATTGCTAAAAGAAAACAATTGGAGAGGGGATTCTGGCTAAAGTGACCTTATGGGATTCTTGCTAAGGGCAGGAAGGGTGATCAGACATTGTCTGATGGATGGTAGGGGGATGAGGAACATGATTATGTGTCAAGGTGATGGGATACTGAGCAGGGGAATGCTGGCTAAACCATTTTAGGATTCTTGCTAAAACTTGGCTCTTAAGGGACATGCCCAAGGATGGGGTCTGGTTAGGCTCAGAGGAGCCTGAATAGAGTTTGATCATGGACAGAATCTTTGTCTATCTATGCACATAACTAATGAGGTAGTGGGAAGAAGGATTTCCTATGTCAAAGGAGAGGAGAAAAGACCACAAGTAGGATTATCATCAAGGTAGATGTTCGCAAAGAGAGCAAAAAGTCCAGACATGGGCACCAACTTGTTATTTCATCATGAAAAATTGTTTCATAAAGATGAGGCTTGGTAATTTGAATACACTGCATAGTGGGTCTTGTTCCAGTATGAGAAAGCAATTCACTCCCTTTTCATCTCTTTTTGAGAATTTTTACAGGTCAGCAACACATTTGTTAATTAAGTTGCATTCATTTAGGTAGTCATTGAGGAGGTTAAGAAAAAGTGTGAAGACTTGAGTTATTGCCCTCATGTAACTCCCAGGCAAAGTTGTAAGACTCCCAGAAAAACGTACGTGAAACATGTTTTGATATGAGTTTCAGATGGAGAATGGGTGGTGCCACACACATGAGCATGTGACTCTAATGCATTATTTTCATTCAACTATAGTCATCTTTGAAGTTGGCAAAATGAATCATGTTACCATTCTGCTTTAAACCCTTCACTAGCTTCTCATTGATTTGAAATAAAGAATAAAATCCTTTGTATGACTTTCAAGATTCTCAATGACTGGCACTCTTTTAATCTCTTCAAACAGTGTTTTATTTCCTAATTTACTTCATTTTCCAAGTGACTATTTACTGAATTTTGCTGAGTTTTCATATAAATTTGTACTAGGTTATTTCTTTTTCTTTGTTTTCTTCCCCTCCCTCCCCCACTGCCCCCACCAGGCTGTTTCTAAGTGAGTTCATTAAAATTTTGGAAGCTTACAGAGATGGCAAAATGTCTCCGATATTTAATATGTATTTGAGTTTTGATGAAGGTGGGGTCTGTGGTTCAGAATGTCCTTAATCACAGTGCACCCTATTTTATGACAGACATTTCTGCATTTATGGATCATACCACTGCTAGGTCACAAGGTGAATTGATAGACTTGTGTTGGTAGGACCTCACTACAAGCTTACTGTAATGCTCAGTGACATTTTTCTTCTTTAGCTGTCTTCAGTGTTCCTTATCAGCACACCATTTTCTGACTGTAGTGAATAATGATAGCCAGATAGAGATATGTCCTAATTGTTTAACTTGGGAGTCTGGACTCCAAAGGAGACCTCACTGTGGAGTAAAAGAGGCCCTTACATCTTATTAGATGGCCTATCCTGATGAATTTCTTTGATTGTTGCTTTCCCTGACTATCTTGACATGTCTTTCAAATTACTCAATAAGATACATTAGTCCTGTACACCTGTGTCTTGATGGTGTCTTTTTTTTCCCCTAAGAAAGATATTTGTGGATATGTATGGCTTTTGATTTGAGGCTAGCCCTATCCCATCATTTTCAGTCATTAAATGAACCTTGTAAACTGTTTAAACAAATATTTAATAAAGACACATTCTTACTGTCCAGGGGATGTTCTCTGGGGAGAGTGATTTCTTTTTTTTCTTTCTTTCTTTTTTTTTTTTTTGAGAGTGCTTTCTTCATTGAGAAGTACTTTCTTATAAGACTATTGTGTATTTGTCAAGGATGAAAGGAAGTACGTATTTTGGGGGCAGAGAGAGCACTCAACTAGTATCTTGGCAAATTCCTGAGGTCCCCAAGGGAATGGTGGTTGGTACTGATAACATTGAATCACAAATCTTAACTGGATAATTTCTTAAGGGAATCAATTCTCAGCTGTCATCACAAGGCCTTCCTCTCTCTTCCCTGTTTTGGTGCACATTATTCTTTCTTCATCTTTGAAGTCTACGTTTTCAGGTAGTTTTTGATGAAGGTTGTGATTGTTTTTCTTATTCAGATGCATTTTCTCCCTTGGAGAGAAAGTGAAGGAAACAGAATCCAAATGCAGCTGTTTATCTGGGTCAGTGGGCTGCATAGTTACTAAACCTTAGAGCTCAGTTTGCAAGCATCATTTACTCATTGGCTACTTTACACTGTGTAATGTCTTTGCATTTTTTTTTTTTTAAATGAATTGGGTCTCTTTCTGGACTTTTTCTTTCTACATTTTTTTTAAAGATTTTATTTATTTATCTGAAAGAGAGAAACACAGCGAGAGAGGGAACACAAGCAGGGGGAGTAAGAGAGGGAGAAGCAGGCTTCCCGCCGAGCAGGGAGCCCGATGCCCGGATCTCTGGGATCATGACCTGAGCAGAAGGCAGTTGCCCAACCAACTGAGCCACCCAGGTGCCCCTGTCTTTGCATTTTTAAGATGACTGTATTTTGGGGAACATGGGTGACAAAAAGCTTTTTATTTTCTATTTCATGGGTTTGTTTATTTAAAGAGTAGAACAAAGACAACAAAATGACATTCAGTTTTAACTTAATGAACTGGCTTTTGGAAAAGAATAAGATCACATCATATTGATCTTATGGTTGGGGAGATCAATATGATCAATATGATCTCCCCAACCAACCTGGGGAATCAGAATGAATTAGTGCCTTAAGGGAAATATAATTTCCCAGAAAGTAGAAGAGCTGAGAAGCCTCCGCTGCTTACCACAGGCAAAAGACATTTGGAAATAGCCTAGATATTATAAAAGCATGTCTCAGAGACCTTTACAGATAAAACTAATACTTTTTTTGAACTATAATATATTACAATAGAAAAACACCTCTCTTTTATGCTTTTCCCATTAAATATTATACTATACTCTATCCATATACTTGATCTTAAAAATTCTTCTAACCTAGGATTAGAGACAGAGCAAAATGTTAACCCCAAATAAATTTTAAAACATAATAATAAAGACCAGTGAACAAGGTGACTTGTGGCATTCAGTTTGTCAGATTGAGTCTGTCAGTCAGATTCCCTGAAATGTGCCTGATGAATTGAAAAAGTCCCTGTTTTGGCTATAGAGGGGTCAAATCTGTTTCTGATGTTTTAGTTCTTTACCTGTCGATTCACCTGTGGCTAATTGGTTCCTCTGAAGAAAACTCCCATGCAGAATCCCCACAGACTTTATTGGACATTGACTTTCAGTATGGACATCTATTGTCTCCCTGGGCCATCTGGCTATATGGTAGTTATTACTATCTTGGGGAGTTCTTACTTTTGTAGGTGGGGCATGAAGAGCCATTTTCAGCTTTTTTTTAAAAAAATTAATTATTATTATGTTCAATTAGCCAACACAAAGTACATCATTAGTTTGTTTTTTTTTCTTATGTTATGTTAGTCACTATACAGTACATCTTTAGTTTTTGATATAGTATTCCAAGATTCATTGTTTATGCATAACACCCAATGCTCCATGCAATATGTGCCCTCCTTAGTATCCACCACCAGGCTCACCCATCCCCCAAACCCCCTCCCCTCTAAAACCCTGTTTGTTTCTCTGAGTCCACAGTCTCTCGTGGTTTGTTTCCCCCTCTGATTTCTCCCCCTTTACTTTTCCCTTCCTTCTTCCAATGTCTTCCATGTTATTCCTTATGTTCCACAATGAAATAAAACCATATGATAATTGACTTTCTCTGCTTGACTAATTTCACTGAGCATAATCTCCTCCAGTCCCATCCATATTGATGTAAAAAGTTGGGTATTCATCCTTTCTGATGCCTGACTAATATTTTATTGTATATATGGACCACATCTTCTTTATCCATTCATCTGTTGAAGGGCATGTCAGCTCTTGCCACAGTTTGGCTATTGTGGACATTGCTACTACGAACATTGGGGTACATATGGCCCTTCTTTAACGATATTTGGGGTAAATACTCAGTAGTACAATTGCCAGTCATAGGGTAGCTTTATTTTTAATTTTTTGAGGAATCTTCACACTGTTTTCCAAAGTGGCTACACCAACTTGCATTCCGACCAACAGTAAGAGGGTCCCCCTTTCTCCACATCCTCTTCAACATTTGTTGTTTCCTGCCTTGTCGATTTTTGCCATTCTGTCTGGTGTAAGGTGATATTTCAATGTGGTTTTGATTTTAATTTCCCTGATGGCTAATGACGATGAACATTTTTTCATGTGTCTATTAGCTATTTGTATGCAGAAGTATCTGTTCATGTCTTCTGCCCAGTTTTTGACTTGATTGTTTTTTGGGTGTTGACTTTGAGAATTTCTTTATAGATCTTGGACATCAGTCCTTTGTAGTGTCATTTGTGAATATTTTCTCCCATTCTTGGATTGCCTCTTTGTTTTTTTTTCTTTTTTACTTTAAATTTATTTTATTTTTTTCAGTGTTCCAAGATTCATTGCCCATGCCCCACACCCAGTGCTCCATGCAATAGGTGCCCTCAGTACCCACCACCAGGCTATCCCATCCCCCCACCCCCCTCCCTCCAAGTCCCTCAGTTTGTTTCTGTGTCCAAAGTCTCTGTTGTTTAGTTTCTCTCCCTGGATGACCCTACTTCCCATTTACTTTCCTTCTCCTACTGTCTTCTATATTATCCCTTATGCACCACAAGTAAGTGAAATCATGTGATACTTGACTTTCTCTACTTGGCTTATTTCACTCAGCAGAATCTCTTCCAATCCAGTCCATGTTGCTACAAAAGTTGGATATTCATCCTTTATCCTTTCTCATGGAGGCATAATATTCCATTGTATATATGTACCACATCTTCTTTATCCATTCATCTGTTGAAGGACACCTTGGCTTTTTCCACAGTTTGGCGATTGTGGCCATTGCGATGATGAAAATTGGGGTACATATGGCCCTTCTTTTCACTACATCTGTATCTTTGGGGTAAATGCCCCATAGTGAAATTGCAGGGTCATAGGGTAGTTCTATTTTTAATTTTTTTTTTTGCCATATGAAGTGTACAATTTAATGACATTTAGTATATTCACAATGTTTTGTGACCATCACCTTCTTCCAGTAGTTTTTCATAATTTCTTTTTTTTTATTATTGTTACTAAAAATTTTTTTTCCAGTGTTCCAATATTCATTCCCCATTCCCCACATACAGTGCTCCATGCTTTAGGTGTCCCCAGTACCCACCAACAGACTCTCCCATCCCTCCACCCCCCTCCCTCCAAGTCCCTCAGTTTGTTTCTGTGTCCAAAGTCTCTGTTGTTTCATTTCCCTCCCTAGATTACCCTAGTTCCCATTTAATTTCCTTCTCCCACTGTCCTCCAGTTTACCCCTCATGCACTGCAAGTAAGTGAAAACATGCGATACTTGACTTTCTCTTCTTGGCTTATTTCACTCAGCATAATTTCTTCCAGTCCAGTCCATGTTGTTACAAAAGTTGGATATTCATCCTTTCTGATGGAGGCATAGTAATCCATTGCATATATGTACCACATCTTCTTTATCCATTCATTTGTTGATGGGCACCTTGGCTCTTTCCACAGTTTGGCGATTGTAGCCATTGCTGTGATGAACATTGGGGTGCATATGGCCCTTCTTTTCACTACATCCGTATCTTTGGGGTAAATGCCCAGTAGTGCAATTGCAGGGTCATAGGGTAGCTCTATCTTTAATTTTTTAAGGAATCTCCACACTGATTTCCAAAGCGGCTGCACCAGTTTACATTCCCACCAACAGTGTAAGAGTTCCCCTTTCTCCGCAGCCTCTCCAACACTTGTTGTTTTCTGTCTTGTTAATTTTGGCCATTCTGACTGGTGTAAGGTGGTATCTTAGAGTGGTTTTGATTTGAATTTCCCTGATACCTAGTGACGCTGAATATTTTTTCATGTGTCTGTTAGCCGTTTGTATATCTTCTACAGAGAAGTGCCTCGTCATGTCTCTTGCCCATTTTTTGATGTGTTCATCTTCTTTTTGGGTGTTGAGTTTGAGTAGTTCTTTATAGATCTTGGATACCAGCCCTTTGTCTGTAGTGTCATTTGCAAATATCTTCTCCCATTCTGTGGGTTGCCTCGTTGTTTTGTACAGAAGCTTTTTATTTTGATGAAGTCCCAGAAGTTCATTTTCGCTTTTGTCTCCTTTGCCTTTGGAGACATGTCTTGAAAAACTTGCTGTGGCCGATGTCAAAGAGGTTGCTGCCTATGTTCTCTCCCAGGATTTTGATGGATTCCTGCCTCACGTTGAGGTCTTTCATCCATTTCGAGTTTGCCTTTGTGTGTGGTGTAAGAGAATAGTCTAGTTTCATTCTTCTATATGTAGCTGTCCAATTTTCCCAGCACCATTTATTGAAGAGACTGTCCTTTTTCCACTGGATATTTTTTCCTGCTTTGTCAAAGATGATTTGACCATAGATTTGTGGGTCCATATCTGGACTCTCCACTCTGTTCCATTGGTCTATTTCTCTGTTTTTGTGCCAGTACCATGCTGTCTTG
>PITA01021162.1:0-33301 GCA_004023965.1 Spilogale gracilis | reverse complement strand
TCTCTCTCTCTCTCTCTCTCTCTGTAAGATTTTATCCATTTATTTGAGAGGGGTAGCTACGGAAGCCAGCTCCCCAGTGAGCATGAAGCCCAGTGCTGGGCTCCACCCGAGGACCTTGGGACCATGACCAGAGATGAAGGCAGCCGCTTAACCTATGGAGCCACCCAGGTCACCCACATGTCACTCTCTCAGCAGTGGCTTTTTTGAACAAAATTTCTTAGTTTAATTAAGTCTAATCAATCCATTCCTCATGGTCAGTGCTTTTATTTTTTCAAAACCCTTGCCTAATCTAAAGCCACGATGAAAATATCCTAAGTGTCCTTCTTAGTCCCCTGTTCATCGAGATCAACGTTGTATGGACGAGAAAGGAATCAAAACAGAGGTGCAATTTCCCGTAGGGAGCAGGTGGACTTCCTGGATGGGCCACAAAGTTTTGCAGGCCCCGGTGTCAGCAATCTAGGCCCTGCAGATTCCAGATTTATGTCTAGACTCCCTGTCCTGTTGCACCGGTGTGTCCTCCCACCCCTGCTCCAACACCACCGCGTTATCATGGCTTCTCCTTTGCAGTAAGTCTGCTGTCTGGCAGTGTGCGTCTTCCAACCTGGTGCTATTGCTTAAAGATGGTCTCTGCTCTTCTAGGCCCTCTGATATCCATACACTCTTTAGTTTCAGCTCATGAATTATCCCCAATATTAACAGGGGGATACTTTTAAATTTTAAATGAAATATTACTTACATTTAAGCTAGATGTAAGAATTATTCTGGGCAGAATTGAGAATAATGACTTAATAAGGAGTCTTCCCATCCACACGGTATGTATTTCTCTCCATTTACTGAGGGCTTTGATTTCTGTCCTTAAGGAGGTTTATGTTTCATGTGCAGTACTTCAGCACACCGGGTATTAGGTTTACTCTGTGGGTTTTGATGTGTGTGTGCGTGTTTTTTAAGATTTTTCGTTTTGAAGTAATCTCTTCACCCAACGTGGGGCTTGAACACACAACCCCAAGATCAACAGTCCCAGCATCCACTGACTGATGATGGATCAGCCTCCCATGCTGCTCAATCCCCATGTGCTGACATGGGGCCAGGCCCCAATCTTCAACATTTCTGGTTCCACGGCAGTGAAAATGTTGTGTGTGAAGGGAAACGCCATTAAGCTTTGGTAGTTAAAATGTTCCTAAGGAAGTTGACAGGGGATGATAGTTCTCTGACAAAATGGATTCACATCCAGCAACGTCAGAAGACACAGACGGATAAAGAAGCACGTCAGTTGTGGGATGAGGTACCTAACCGCAAGCCGACCGCGCAGTTTTTCCGGTAGTCACTCGTGCTTTGTGGTTCCTTGTGAATGTGGGGAACACAGCAGTTGGGGGCTCCGGCCACGGATTTCACTGTCCCTCGGTCCTCCTTCTGGCCACTGTTAATGTGACCTGCCCCTCCCTCATCTCATCGCTGTCATGAGATAGCCCTCTGCCGAGCAGGGCGTTTTGATGAAGGATGATACTGCCGGCTGGGGGCTAGTGAGCCGGGAGAAGGCACCTGTGCCTGGCCAGCCACGCATCACAGAAATCTTGGTGCTCGCTGATTGCTCCTGAGCCCCGCATCTACCCTTCTTACGTTGTATCCAGTTTTCTCCAGAATTCTGCCTTTGTTGGAGGAGTTTCTGAGAGAACGTGGCCTCCTGTTGACCCCAAGTTGGCCGCCAGCTATCAGAAGTCCCTCATCCCTTCCCCTGTCCTTGAACGTAAGTTCCTCTCCATCCTCGGAGCTGTCACACGGCTCTAGCTTCAGAGGGAGTGTTACTGGGCCTATCTGGACGGTGCCTGGGATGAAGCCCATGCAGGCGACTATGTAAGTTTCAGGGTTGTGCCTGGCAGTGCACAGATCTCTTTGTGGGGCCGCCCAAGACCGGTCTGGTGTGTGTGTGTTCCTTGCTTCTTAAACCTGCCAGGACCCGGGTGGAGTGGCCTTCCTCTTTTGTGGTCCGTCCTTGTCTTCACTTTCGGGGCAGTGGATGATTTCACTCAGACGCTCCACTGTGAGCTCACAGGGACCAGAGGCCAGGAGACATGGGTCTGGAGAAGGAGGCCTCCTTGAGGAATCCCACGCTAGGCCATCGAGCTGTGTGCTGGGAAGTGTGGACATCCGTCAGATGCTTGGGGACACCCTGACAGCCCCAGGTGATCTGATTCGCTCGTGGACGAAGCTGTGCCGGGTCACCCCAACAGAGACGGGAAGCCCATGGCTGAGGGGCGGGCTAGCGTCTGCTGTGGACAGGTGGGTGGCTGCTGGTGCCCGATGACAGTCCGCAGGTCAGAGAGTAGGGTGAAAGAAGAACTGCGGGGAGAGAAGGGCACGTGGGGTGCACCACTCCACAGGCCTGGGGGTGTTGGAGAAGGCGGGATGCAGGATGGTACCCTGGAGACTTCAGGCACCTGTTTGTGACATTCCAGGGCACAAGCTGCCCATGGGTTCTGGTCCGAGTGCTGGGACAGCCTGGCAGCCGCTAAGACTGAGAACCCGGAAGCCAAGAGGAGGAGGCACAGGTGATGGATGAGGACAAGGAATGTGTCCCACGCCTTCTGACCCCTGATACGAAGGGAATGCTATTCAGCAGCACAGCCTGAGGCCGGGGGACCTCCCGCTGGGGAAAGCCCTGGATGATTGCACCCATGCCCACTGAGCTCTCTGACACGGCCGCCCATGCAAGCCACCGTCCCGGTCACACACTCACGTGTGGATCCCATGGTTGTGGATTCTGGGGCTTGACAAGGGTCCGGTGGCTGCTTGACAAGGATCCCGGAGCCCTAAGCACTGACAGTCGACCCGATCTGCAGGGATGGACACTAGCATATGGACACGGGAAGCTGACGTGAATGATCCCAAATAAGCCCTCATGAGGTGAGGATCTGGGGAGAGACATTTGGGATTGCCCACCAGCCCGTCTTTGCTGTTTTCCCCACTCTGGCTCCTAAGGCGCTGAGACTCCTGACCATTTGGCAGCTGATGCCCTAGTGATGCCCCCTCCCCTCCACACCACCCCGGCCCCCCCTGCCCAGGAGATGCAGCAGATGGCAAGCCCGGGCAGGCGGGCCGCCCCGAAGCACCAGGCACAATGGGACGGGACAAACAGCGACTTGGCGAATGCAGCCTCAGCCTGCCCTGTGCGTCCTCAGCCGGGCCCTAGGCCACCGCCAGTGCATTCTGGGTCCATTGGCCCGAGTTCCCGACTGGTGACCGGGTGGCGAGTGGTTACAGGGACCCTCTGGCACCCACGAGGGTTCTCCATATGCCGTGGTTCGTGCGGACATCAAGTCTGGCCTCATGCGGGCTCTCCCTGATTGGGCAAACCGAGCCCGCCCCTGTGAGGGGATGGCAGAAGCCAAGTATTGAGTACCCACACCGTCGTCAGATAGACAGTGAGCAGGGGCACGGTTTAAGGAACCGGGCAAAGGAACGTGACGTGGAGTGGAGGTTCCTAAGGCCTGGTGACTGTGGGCAGCGGGGTAGAAGAAGGGAAGATCGGCAGATACAAACAGCGGATTCCATTGCCGACAGTAGAGACGCCTTGGTCTGCTGGACTTCACCACTGTCCTGGCTTCGAATCCCTTTGAATGACCATGCAGTAGGGCATGTTTGTTACCCCATAGCCCAACCGTGGACCCCTGCCGAGACGCCCAGCCTCAGACAGCTGTGGACGTCTCCGGACACGGCCACTGTCCCGACTCTCCACGTGGATCACTGCCCTCTGCTGCTCAGCAGACCAAGCCCTAGGGGGCCGGGAGAGGCGATCTTCTGGAACTTGCCAAGGGATGTCTTGCCAGGATGGGTGTGTTTATTCCCAGCTGTGAGGGAAGGGAATGGCTCCATGCCCTCTGGGGTCCCCCTGGCCTGCTGAGATGCGCCATACCCGGACAGGGGCACGCACCACTGTTACAGGGGAGAAGGTGGGGTCCTGCTCTGGCGGATCCCGCTCCCAGTCCATCTCCTCTCGCCTGACCACGCTGCCTTCCCCGACCGGCCTGTGTGGGATGCACAAGCAGGTCAGGTTCCTGATGCTATAGCCACATTAACGTGAACAGGTCAGGCCACACGGGCAAATCTTGCACAAGGGGAGAGTCCCTTCTCGTGCAAGCTCTGTCTTAAACTGCCTTTTCCGCCGTGGACTTCTGCGGCTCCTCTGGTATCCAGTGACAAAATGGGCCCCAGATGCAAAGACCTTCCTACAGGGTGGCCACTCCTAGTAAGCAAAGGAAGCAGTCCAACTGTGGGCGTAGCCAGAGAGCCCCCAAGCGAGCCACCTGCATGCTGAAGAAACGCCTGGCTGATGGCTCGGGACACACTGTGGAAGCGGGAAGGTACCAGGTTAAGAGCCGTCCCGACGGGTGGAATGCTTGCACTGTTTCCCAAGTTAACTCCCGTTAGTTCGCATAGAGCGTATTCTTGGTGTCGGGAGTAGAAGTGAGTGATTCCACACATCACACCCGGTGCTCATCACACCAGCGCCCTCCTTCATCCCTGTCACACACTGACCCCGTCCCCATGACCGCCTTCCCTCCGGTAGCCCTCAGTTTGTTCTCCGTAGTGGAGAGTCTGTTTTCCGGTTTGCCCTTCTTTTCTCCTTCCCATGGCCATCTGTTTGTTTCTTAAATTCTACATATGAGTAAACTCATCTGCTGTTTGTCTTTCTCTGATGGACTTAACATTCTGCTCCCTAGCAGCCCCCACGTCGTGGTGCATGGCAAGATTTTGTTGTTTTTGGCGGCAGAGTAATATTCCATTGTATACATACACCACGTCTTCTTTTTCCATTTATCAGTCGATGGACATTTGGGCTCTTCTCGTAGTTCAGCAACTGTAGGCGATGCTGCTATAGACATCGGGGTGCATGTACCCCTTCAGATCAGTATTTCTGGTATTCTTTGGGTAAACACCTGGGACTTCAAATGTTGAATCATAACAGTTCTATGTTAACGTCCTGACAAAGCTCCGAACTCGTTCGGCATGGTTGCTTTTTTTTGTCATTAATGGAACACGTTTCTTCATGCTCCTCAGGAAACCATGAGTGAAAAAGCAGAGGAGTCTGCTTTTGGGCCCAAAAGCCAAGTGAAACGTTCCGGACAACCCATCACTCCGCCTCCATTTAAGAAACGGCTGGGCGTGCCGCTGCTGCCAGAGAGAGAGGAAGGAGAGGGATCATCCCAGGCTGGGGACTCACCCATGTCCGTGGAAGATGGTGAGGATATCTATCCTCCCCTCCCCTCTCCTGACCTCTCCCCCCCTCCTCCCCCTCTTCCCCCCTCCCCTCCACTCCACTCCTCCCCTCCCCTCCCTTCCTCACCTCCCCTCCCTCATTCCACACTGCCTCATCCCTCAGCAAGGGGTCCAGTAGCTTCTCGGCCCGTGTCCTGCTTCCCCGCTTGACCCTGGGTAGCCCATTTGTTCCAGTGTACCCCGAGTGGCCACGTCCACCCAGAAATCACATGGAGACATGCATATTCTGCAACCCGTCCTCAACTTCCCAACCACTCAGATCAGACTCTGAGGTCCTGACACTGGTCTCCACACTTTCCACCTCCTGACCCTGTCATCCTCTCGTGCCACCACATGTCCTCTCCATGTCTTCTTTGCTCTCTCTGCCTCTGACCTTTGTTCCGTGGCCCAGGCTTGTCCCCTCGTAAGGGCCGAGCACGGCCCTCGTGGCAGCCAGACCTCCTCCTCTGCATGTGCACAGGCTGACTCTGTCTCCTGGTCCTGGCTCTGCCCAGGGGTGACCCCCTCAGAGGGCCCTGCCCGACCACACATAACGGAGGCTTCCACTCCTGCTCTCGCTCACGCCCCTGCTGACTTCCTTCCTAACACAAAGTCAAACTGTGTTATTCCTTTGCTCATCGTATATGTACTCTCTGATGTCCACGGTAGTTATACATTCCAAAAGGAAAGGGTTTCTTCCGTCTGGCTCACTGATGATCCCTGCTGTTGGCTTGATCTCGGCACAGAGGATGAGCGAATGAAGTAGATGTGTCAATCTTGGAGTAAAAAGATGTGTTTTCTGAGATACAAAAGACAGATGACGAAGATCATTTACTGACTGGGGTTTCTAGAGATTTAGTGCAATGCCAGGCATCCCGACATCAAGTGACACATTCAGCTTTTCACCTTGTAGAGTGCATCAAGGGAACATTGAATCCTGAGTCCCAGGGCTCTGTGAATGTTTGTTCTTAGTTATATTGCCCAACTTTGTTTCTGTGTGTATGCATAATGACCAGAAGAGAAGAGGCTTCTTTGTTGTGTTGTGTTACCTGAGGTCCAATTTTCAGGTCTGATACATCTACTGGTATATTCTCCTGCTATGAAATGAAATATTAGAGACTGTGGAGCACGTGGATGTGCGTGCGGGCTTGCTGAAATGCACATCCTTGCGGCTCCACATTCAATTAGGTTTCCAGATGCGCCTTTCGTTCACAGTATCCATGGGGAGGGGAGGGAAGGTGGTTGATGCCCACCTGATGGCTTCTGGACAAAATAGGATCTCCAGAGCATGTGAGTATGGCAGGAGATGGTATCCACGCTATTAGATTCTTTGTATAGACTCCGCCAGGGTCTGCAAGGGTGGGTGATCCTTAAACCAGGTGGTGATGCAGTGGTGGGAGGAATCATTCCCAGCTGTCTCTCTGCAGATGACCCCAAAGTCACAGCAATGTCTGTGCTGGAAGATGTGCCAGATCAACTGCCGATACCAGTGAAAATCAATATGGAAATAAAAATACAATTGAAGAAGGAGATTCAATATTTTCAAGGAAGTAAGTAGAATAACAGTTTCTGTCCATGAAGCCATGGGACGTCTTTCCCATTCTACGATCCAGACTCGATTCCACCGACCTCTTGAGGCTCATCCTTTGCCAGAATTGGGTTTTCCCAATTAGAATGGGTCCCTTTATTTTGACGGAAATGTCCCAGTAAACCTTTTGTTCTTGTTCTTTTGTATTTCTTAATCGGTTATTGTGTATTAGATTCCATTGGTGGATATGTTCGGATGTCTGAAAGTAAGGATGGAACGCACAGGTACTCTGTAACATTCTAGCCCTTGAATGATCACTGAGACTCCAAGATTGAGTTCTACTTCCTCTTTGTACTTCAGAAATACTGAAGGCTTTTTTTCTTCCCTAAATATCTTCAGGATATGCAAAAATCATCAAATTGCTTAAAGGAGTGCAAGGACCTCCAGAAGTGCAGAAAAAATTTGTGGTATATGCCATAAAGGAAGCGGCAAGGTGAGTGTGGGAGGAACTGTCCAGTAAGGTTCATAGCCAGGCCAGGGTGCTGCTCGGTGAGGGGTGGGGTCGGGTCCTCCCTGGCTTTTCTCAAACTCTGTTCCTCACTCACAGTTCATGTCGCCTCCAGTTATTTATTTACTTACTAATGTATTTGAGAGAGAGAGAGAGAGAGAGAGAGAGAGAGAGAGAGAGAGAGAATGAGAGGGGAGAAGATCAGAGGGAGAAACAGACTTCCCGTGGAGCTGGGAGCCCGAGCTGGGACTCGATCCTGGGACTCCGGAATCATGACCCGAGCCAAAGGCAGTGGCTCAACCAACTGAGCCACCCAGGTGCCCCATCTCCAGTTATTTAGGCTGATTTTATCTGAGTCTCACTCTTTCTTCCAAGCTCAAGGAACCCTCTGTTCACACTGAGTTTGAGGTGGGCCTTGAACTTGAACTGGCACTCTTTGTATTTACTGGATTTTCCCTTACCGTGCAGACGTGTTTTCTGTTCTCCTGTAAATTGAGTTTCTCTTTGCATTTCCTACAGAGTCACCAGCATCATAGGCTCTTTGGGTATCTTTTCGTTAATGACTTGTCTCTTTATTTTCAGATGCAATAGAGAAGGCTTAATAAGTCGCCTTCAGAAGGTGCTAGAGAAAATAGAATGTGGTGAGTTTCTCAACAAGGGTGATGACTCCCCCACCTTTTGATCTCGTCATCACAATCATCACTAAGAAAGCAGATCCAGTTGGCTGTCCTGGAATGCGACCAGATATCGTTGACGCCTCCTAGCACGAGTTAACTAAGAAATTGTCTCCTTGAGGCTAAGAAAAAGCATCGCATCTTTCATGTTATGCGTTTCTGTTAGTAAAAGTTGGGCTTTTGCCCTAAGCATTTTGTCTGAATGGCGAATCTGGTGTTTTTCTGTTTGCTTTCCATCCCAGAGCTTGGGGTGGTATTAAGTCATCAAGTAAATACTATTGCTGTTTACATTTCATTGGCATGTTCTGGATCTCACTGGCAGTTAAGACAGGGTACTGTCTACCCATCTCCTTTACCTCTCTCTGGGGCAGCCCCTCAACTGGTTGTCCTGAGGGAATGACTCACACCTTAATGCCTGAGGGTCTGTACCATAAGGTGTTCTGCCTGGATTTTGTTGTTGAACTATCCCGTTACCTAATCGCAGATACCTGGGAGGACCAAGAAGAGCCCTAGACATCTCACACATACTCCCTGTTAGAACGTGTGTATTGGCAATCCTGCTTCCTTTGACAGTCACGTTCCACATCTCCACACCACAGAGGAATCTCAATTTGGGATTGGTTTTGAGGGGTGGGCATCTGACATGGTTATTTGGGCAGTCTCAATTTGCATTTGAAGAGTCAGTGAGGTCACGGGTTGAAAACGTTTCTCTACTTGCTGCTCCTAACATTGTGGGGAAGGGAAAGAAAATTTTGCTTCTGGGTACCTAAGCAGCAGTAAGGAGCAGAGGTCTTCATGCTGTTTGTTACCGTCCACCTGCTGCAGATATGAGTTGTGTCTCTCACAGAAACAGCTCCATCTATCCGACCCTAAGATAGAGCACCCCACTTTCTAGTTTCTATTGTCCCCACTCCACAAGGCACTGCCACCACCACTGCCTTAACGGAGGGAGGGTTCAGAAGATCATTCCACAGTTCAACTGAACCATCACTTCAGGATGATTGGAAACATGATAGCAGTGAGATCCTTGAGCATCTTACCTGGGAAGCAAGTTCTGTGTTTATAAGTGATGCAGTGTGCAATTCCATGATGTTGGGAAGGCATTTTCTAAGTCCACACATGGTGTTCTAAAAGGTACCATGGGGGAGAAAGAAAATCCCTACCCAGAATAAAGGTGTATTCGTGTACAAAGAGCTGCCCTTTCCCCAATTTTATTTGAAGCAGACCAAAATCATCAATCTGCCACTGGCAGTTATCTGACTGACCACTTGGGGGTAGGGTGCCATATCAGGTGCGCAGTGTTGGTCTGTGCTCGTGGCAGATGGAGCAGTCAGCAGGATCTGCAACACCATCAGTCTTGCTGAGGGCAAGTTCATGTTTATGGTCCATGCGCAATCTGCATCCCTGCTTCCATGACCATGATGCACCCTTATTGCTTGGAAGATGGAGGGGCGCCCCTAGGGAGGCATGAGGGTGGTCCTAGGAGCTCAGTGTGGCCTCAGCCGATAGACAGCAAGGAAATGGGGACCTCAGTCCTACAACCTTAGGAAACTAGACCTGTCATAACCTGAAAGGGCTTGGATGTAATCTCTCTCCGTGGATCTTCGGTTAATGACGCAGCACAGTCAACACCTTGACTTCAATTCCGTGTGACCCGGTCATGGAGAGAACCCAATCGAGCCTGCCTGGACTTCTCGGCTACAGACTGTTTGAGAATATATTTGCCTTGTCCTAAGCTGCTAAACGTGTGTTGATGGATATGCAGGAATAGAAGTCTAAAATAAGCTGGGCCTGCATATTGGGAAGTAAGAACTGGAAATCACTCACGATGTTCCTTCTTTTCTGGTCAGCTGGTCACCGGGAACGTACACGAGGCCATAGATGCAGATCAGAGAACTTTTTCTTGTTCTGGGCCCTACTCCAAGCTAGTAGGATTTCAGATCACTCGTTGATGGGTGCCACACGCCAATGAGTTCTATGTTACAATCAGCCCCTGAGGTGAGAAGTGGCTTATTGCCGGCCTTCAAGCTGAAGCCAAACTCTGGTGGTATTTACTGGGAGGGGAGAAAGCACTTTCCCCGTCATGACCATGTATCAGTTGCCTTGGCAGATGTTTGATTGCTAAAACAACAAAGGCACATGCACGCAAGCAGCTGTAATTGGAATGGTCATGTGGTGAAGATTATTATCATCCCCTGTCCTTCTCCAAAGTGTGTCTGTTTCTGGACCAGATTTAGACGTAGGTTGCAGGGGATGTGCCACGGTCAACACCTGCGCCTTTCATATCTCGATGCTGCACAGTCAGTCCCCTCCCTCGGGATGATATGTTGCATTTTCTTTCACTCTCTTTGCAGGTAGTTAGTTCTCGTGGCTTCTACTTGGCCTGAGAATCAGTGCCACAGGTCCCTCCCCTAGAAGATCAGCAAGAACATTAGCTAAGACCCAGTTCTCCGATCACAGGGAAATGCAGAACTCCAGTGCTAGGGGAAAACAGGATATAGAATTCATGGCTCTCACCCCACAGTTTTTTAGTCTTTCCGTTTTAATTGTTTTTCTCTTTCCTTTTCCAACCAATTTCTTTTTTTATCAACTCTTTTTTAATCTTTTTTGATTTTTATGTTTACAGTTATGATCTCTCCTTTCACTGTATTTAATTGTATTTATGTATATATATAAGTTTTTCTTTCTTTAAAATTCTGGGAGGCAGTTGCTTCTTTTTTTATTACAATATTTTATGTTTTTCAGTGTTCCAAGATTCATTGTTTATGCCGCACACCCAGTGCTCCATGAAATTTCTCCTAACAAACAGACCAAAATGCAACCGGGATCTACTGTGTGGCTCATTCTTTTTACCTTTCTAATTACATGGTCTCTTTTTTCCCTTTGTCTTCCTCTTCTTCTTTGTCAAAGTTTTTTTCTAGTTTCCATCTTCACAGTTACATGCTGTCCTTTCAATGTATTTAATTTCATTGTTATATATGTTTAAGCTTTTCTTCCTTTAAAATTTTGAGACGTAGTTTCTTCTAACGAAACCAACAAAAATCACTCAGGACTTTGTGTATTTCTCTGTCCTATTCACCTGCCAGTTCATAGTCCTTCTTTTTTGTCTTTTAATGTTCATTTGTACAGTTACATTCTCTCCTTTCTTTGTATTTACTTTTCTTTTTGTACATATACAGGTTTTCATTTCTTTACAATGGTGGCACTTCGTTTTCTGATAAAAAGACAAAATACACACAGGAGCCCGTACATTGCTGTTCTGTTCACCTGTCTGATTATATTCCCCCCCCCCCTCTCTCTCTCTCTCTCTCTCTCTCCTTAATTTTTGGGTTTTGGTTTCTGGTCTCTTCTGATGTATTTAGTGTCTATTTCTCTGGGGTCATTGTTGCCATTTTTCTATTTTGTTCTCTGTTCACTTTTCTCTGGACAGAATGACAAGATGGAAAAACTCGCCTCATAAAGAGAACAAGAGGCCATACCGACTGCCAGGGACCTAATAATATGGACATAGGTACGATATCAGAACTAGAGTTCAAAATAATGATTATAAAGATACTAGCTGAGCTTGAAAAAAAGCATAGAAGGCACTAGAAAATACCTTTCTGGAGAAATAAAAGAACTAAAATCTAGTCAATTCGAAATCAAAAAGGATGTAAATGAGATGCGATCAAAAACGGAGGTCCTAACAATTAGGGTGAATGAGACAGAAGAGAGAATTAGTGGTACAGAAAAAAACTGATGGAGAATAATGAAGCTGAGAAAGAGAGAGATAAGCAGCTAGTGGATCATGAGGGATCAAGAGTGGGTCAAGAGATAAGTGACACTGTAAAGTGAAGCAATGTTAGAAGAATCTGGATCTCAGAATAAGAGGAAAGGGGAAACAGGAATGTATATTGAAGCCAATTAGAGTGGAGAACTTCCCTAATCTGGGGAAGGAAACAGGCATTCAAGTCCAGGAGGCACAGAAAACCCCCCTCAAAATCAATAAAAATAGGCAAACACCCCAACATATAATAGCAAGATTTGCAAATCCCAGAGACAAAGAGAAATTCTTGAAAGCAGTTTAAGACAAGAGTTCCAAGGCTCTTTGGCAAGATGGCAGAGAAGTAGGGGACCCTGTTTCAATGGGTCCCCTGAAGTGAGCTAAATATCTACCAGAACACTCTGAATACCCATCAATCAGCGTGTGATGTAAGACTACACACTCCTGGATCTCTGGGGAGGGAGAAGAGCATCAGTGGAGAGGGAAAGGGGAGTGGGAGCCCTTAGACTGATTTCAGAGGAGAAACAGGAGGAGGAGGGAGCCACCAGAAGAGATCCACTGGGAACTAACACCCCAATAGGAAAGTGCCCTGTGCTTGGGGACCAGCATCAACTTGCAGTCTGGTTAAAAGCACTCAAAAACAAAAACAAAATCAAAAACAAAAACAAAAACAAAAATCAGAACAAACAAACAAGCAAGCAATAAAACATTCTTAAGGGGCAACTGCTGGAAGCTGACTGGGGGTAGGAACCGACGGAACATTGTGTTCCCAAGACAGCCGGAGTCCGCGCTGGCCCATGCCTGAGTGCCCCTGGAGAGGACTCTCAAGCCCTGGCTTTCAGCTGCCTGCACCACTGCTGCCGGGCCTGCGGGATTGTCACCTGCCCCGCCGCCACCAACCCGGACGTGCCTCTTCCAATAAGCTATATATTATACTAAGTATCACTGCAGTGTGTCCGACTGTACTTTATTTATATTGTTTCCCTTTTTGTTCTGGAAGGAAACTCGTATAGGCAGAGTCTGCATATTGGGAGAACTACCTGTGAAGGAGCCCTCCCGTGGCCACTCAAAACAGGGTTCCAGTATGAGGAAGAAAGGGTTCATGACCATGGGCGAGAGGATCTCAGTCCCTCCCACGCTAAACCCGCGCTGAACCAGGGAGCCCACCCTGCATCCCCACGTCTTAGCGCTGACAGAAAAGGGGCGGAAGGAGAACTACTGAGGCTCTTACTTTAGATGGCGTGATACAGGGCCTCAATGAGGAGGTGGCATTTAAGGAGAGAGGGGAAGGGCGACAAGACTTGGGAAGTGGAATTGAGGCAGCGGAAAGCACAGCTGCAAAGACCCCCGATGGGTGCGGGCTGCCACGTGCAGGGAAGCAGGAGGCCAGGGTGGCTGCAGGCAGGGAGGGGGGGGGAGGGGGGGAGCGCTGGGGGTCCCGAGTGTGCTTGCACACATGCACAATCTTAGCAACTGCCCCTTCCATGATTGCACTTGTCACTCCTTCCTGGCTGAATGGTTTAAATGTTTGAAATCATTCAAACTGTTTAAAACATTTTTTAAGATTTTATTTGTCAAAGGCAGAGAGAGCACAAACGGGGGGAGGCAGGCAGAGAGAGGAGAGGGCTCCCCACTGAGCAAAGAGCCCGGTATGTGACCCGACCCCAGGAATTGGGATCCTAACCTGAGCTGAAGGTAGAGGCTTAACTGACTGGGCCACCGAGGTGTCCCAGTTTCAAAGAGTTGAAAGGCAAATTGATAGAGCCCTCTACTGAATGCATAAGCAACTTCTCCTAGAAGCCTTATGTGCTAGTCTTGAGCCATGGAAGGAATCTTGCTGTACTTGGAGATGAAAGGGGGCCTCACCAGGCACTTTATGAAACTTCAGAAAGCCTAAGGTCACCAAATTGGATTCAGGGTGTGCCAGTAGGGGGAGCTCTCATGCGCTACCCCGCTCATCCATCGCAGACCCATAGGAGACATTTACCAGGCAAGTCCATAGTACTTCAGCTGCTCCCTTACTACCCCAGCGGGAGGAAGAAAGGTTTTCCTCTTCCTCCAGCAGCAACCCAGACAATGAGGGACACTCACAGCTCAGCCAATGAGAGGCCGCTATACTTTCTAATCCCAGTTTCCTGCAGTGGACATTTTCTTATAGCAGCCTTCCAAAAACCCATTCTCCTCTAAGAAAGGAACCTGCACCTTTCATATCTCGATGCTGTGCAATCAGTCCATTCCATCCAGGATGAAACGTTGCATTTTATTTTACTATCTTTATAGGTAGGTAGTTACCGCGGCTTATACTTGGTCTTTCGACCATAGTGGCCTTCATTTGAGAGGGCAGAGAGCCAACATGGAATTCTATCATCTTCTGACTATTTTAATTATACAGTCTGAACTGGAGGAAATTAGTAATCAGACAGTGGGTTCAGGGACCAAGCACTGAGATGGACATGAGGTAAAACCATTTCTGTTTTTGCATGATTTCCATGAGCCCTTTCTATAACCCATGAAGTTTTGGTTCCCAAATATTAGTGTCAGTTCAGAGCCAGTGTCAAGTCATCTCTTAGAATTTGAATTACTAACTTTCTACCATGCGTTGTCACCCCAGTAATTAGCCACAGGGCCACTGGGGAAAGTTGTCAGTAATGAGGAACAGCATAAACATTTGGCACTGTAACATGATGCTTCCTCGAGGGCAAGCCCACAGTGATTTCAGACCAACAGAGAAGAGAAATGCCACCCCGGAGCTCCTCAGAGATGTCTGGGCTCCCCTTTCAAAGCAATTTACCACAGACGTGGTGAAAGTATTCTGTAGACCTTCCCAAGTGAGTGAACACCATCTGCTGTGAAAAAGAAAGACAAATATATTCTCTAACTGTTCTGTAGCGAAGAAGTCCAGGCAGGCTCAATTGGGTTCTCTTCATGACCGGGTCACACGGAATTGAAGTCAAGGTGTTGACTATGCTGCGTTATTAACTGGAGATTCACCATCTGTTGTGATACATTCACTGTAATGTTCCAATCTCTTTAAACCTTTGGATTTCTTCCTCTGTACTACACCAGGAAGGTCTTGCATTTCTCCTTAAGTCCTTAAGCACTTTCCCAGTAAACCAAGGGCAGCAGACTAAATGTTTCAGGGGTCTCTCCCACCAATTCATGTTGAAATCCTAATGCTGATTCGATAGTATTAGAATGTGAGACCTCTGGGACCTGATGAGGTCACTGGGGTGGAGCCCGCATAAGTGGCATTAATGCCCTTATGAAAGAGAACCCAGAGAGTTCCCTTGCCCCTTCCAACATGTGAGGACACAGCCAGAAATATAGCAGGCTGTGATCTGGGAAACGGGCCCTCGCCAGACACCAGACCTGCTGATGCTTTGATCTTGGACTTCCCAGACTCCAGATCTGTGATAAATTATGTTTGTTGCTTACGCTACCCAGTCTGGAGTAGTTTCCTTAGAGCAGCCTGAACAAACCAAGATAGCAAGGAAGCAAATGATAAGAGGCTTGCCTAACCCTGAGGCAAAAGCATTTCATCCAGAGTCTGGGCTTACTATGCCTGCATCACCAAAAGTGCTCTGATTCAACTCTATTTCCTTCTACCTCCATACCTCACCATAAAGAACTATTTTGATGCAAATCTCCCAGTATTTTGTGTGCATGGATTTGAAAATGATGGAGATCTCTGGGTGACTTTTGCATCTCTGCAAGTGCCACACTTTGCTTTATAGTATTTGGCCTGTGGGAATATGAGACTTGTTAGGGGATATGGAAGAAAATGGAGGCAGTAGGTGTAGCTTCTGGGGGCAGGTCAGTGGGGCCTTGCAAGGCCGCTACCTCAGGCAAGACCATCACTGCCTCTTCTGGCCAACATTAAATAACCTCCTTAGACAGGAGGAAGATTTGCTTCTACTGGCAAATCATCTCACAGAATTTAGCCATTCAAGTTCCCCAGCATCATCAGACTGTGCATCTGGGTCCCACTCCGGGTTTGAGGATCCCAGCCACTACTTATCAGTGCCCTAACCTAAACGCCAGAGAGCTTGACAATATGACCATTCACATTGGGTGGTCATCTAGCCAGTCACAGGATGAGACTTTGGCTAGGGTTTGCCCACATCTTCACCTTGAAGCGACAAGAGATAACTGGAGCCAGTTCATTGAAGCTTTCTGGTCCTTACGTAGACCTTGAGGTGGGACCTCTAGGACCTGAGCATATTTCATCCTTTAGTTCTCCAGCAGCTTTAGAAGGAATCATTCATCTCTGTTATGCCTCTTATTTTGGCAAAAATATTCACAGGTAGCTTCTACTTGCTCACTTGTACTTTTGCCTTTAAAAGGGACTTCATTATACGTACCCAAATGTGATAATTTGAGGCATTTATTTATTTGAGGCATTTATTTATTATCTAACCCAGGGAGTTGGTCTTGGCCGCATGTGCCAGGCAGCCCCCAAGGTGTCCCAGTCAGACCCCATTTTCCTACCCCTGTGCATGCGTTCCTGCCTGGCCCAGGGCAGGTGGCGGCCCTGCACCGGACTCAGCTCTCACCTACTGGGGCCACTAAGATCGAGTCTTCTGGACTCCAACCCACGGGGTACCCACGGGAGCCCGTTGGGCAGGTGGCATTTGTGGTTGCGATGGGCTGGTCATCGCGACCCCCATGCCTGTCCAGGACCCAGCCATCAGCCCTCTGTGAAGTGCTTCCCCTCTGCTAACAAAGGAATGATCCCTGCTCCTTCCCCTCCCACGCTCACCTCGGAACTTGGAAAGAGGAGTGAGCCAGTCCGAGTAGATTTTCTGTGCTCAAACCTTCGGACCTTTGTCTTTGCCTCCCACCTCTTACACTTCCCCCTTTGACGTTTGCCAAAGGAGTTTTTAACTGGTCCGGTTCTGAGCTGAGGGAAGTTTCCTGTTGTTGGGCATTGCTGCAGACATCCATGGTCTCTTCTGTACTCTCTCCACCTGGGAATCCAGGGCCTTTCTGGCCAGTCTTGCTACTGTATTGGGGGAACAGGGCACTGGGTGCTTGGACTGGATGGGATGGGTACTCTTTTCCAAGCCTGTGCCTGACTTGTTGGAAGGGTCTTTAACCAGTGGAAGGTGTCCACGTTGTCTTGGCGAATTGCTCACTGTTCTTTTAAGGTGGATACAGGCATTTCTGGGGTCCTGTTCAAGGCTTGTAGGAAGCTTAGGTTCCACGTTTTCTCGGCATCTCTTCTTCATTGACCACAGCCTGTTGTTGTGTAGGGCCGGCCTTGGGGTCCTGGGTCAGGGTCAGGGAACCATTTTGCGGAGTTAAGAATATGACTGTGAAATAGTGCCTCACAGGGGTTGGAGAACGTGGGGACAAAAAGCTGGCCCCCAAACTGAGTCTTAGGTGGGAGGTTGGACATGACATCCCTTTCTACTTATTCCTTTCCCTTCCACAATGTAGAAAAGAGTGGGAAAGTTGTAAAAGAACTTAATTCTTGGGTCCTGGCAAGTTGGCAACCTTGAGTAGGACAGACTTACAAAAATATTGGTCATTCCCTTTCCTGTTGTCATCCATGCAATGAGATCATCTTTCTTTCAGAGAACGCTGGAACACGCTGAACCTTGGCTTTTCTTTTTGTGCCCGTGGTCAACTTTCTGCTGATCAGATTGTAGTGATTGGAATTTGAAAAATAGTGCAATTTCTGGATCATAAGGTAGTCTATTTTTAACCTTTTGAGGACTTCCATAATGATTTCCAGAGACTAATGGTATTAAATCTAATTAGATTAAAGTAGGGATTCCAGAACCCAGAACAATCCCAGAGAAGTCATCTTTATATTTATTTTCCAGAAACTTTCAGCATATGTGTATGTGTTTGTGTGTATGTATATGTGTGTATACATATGTGTTTCTCATGGTTTTGTTATAAGGAAATGGCCTTATGCAACCTGTGAGGTTGTCATCTCCTCATCTGGCACCAGAGAAGCTCAGACATTCAGGAAGGGAAGGTGACACTCAGACCACAACCCATAGGCATGAGTTGGAACCCCCACAAAGACTTAACTGAAACTCACACCTTTTCTTTCACTCTCACCTTGAGAAAGAAGATAGTATGCACAAAACTGATCCTTTCACAACACAAGACTCTTCCCTGATTCAGGTGAGGTGTCTTCCCTTCACAGAGACCTTCCTTGACCAACAAATTCAAAGGACCATCTACTTGTGTTCTTTCTCTTCACCTGACTTCAACTTTTTCAGTGTACTTAGATCATGTAATAGTCGCTCTGCTTCCCTAGTGTCTTTATCTCTCACCTGGAATGGAAGAGCCATGAGAAGAGTGTCCAGTTCACTGTTCTTTCACACCTAGATAAGTGGCTTGCACTTAGACGATTTCTAACAAATGTCGAATGGATTATTTTTCATCTTCCAGAACAGCCTGGGAAGTTGATTCTCTCAGGAGCCTCAGTTTGCAGAAGGGGGATGTTGAAACACAAGGAGGTGAGGTACATAGCCCCAGGTCATGAGCAGTTAAGGCCGGACCTGGAAGAACCACTCAGAGCCTGGTCTGGCTTGAAGCCAAGATCTTTCCACTCTCCATTGTCGCTCCCACACTCCATTGTCTCCAGCTACCCCTGGACCACAGTCTGCCATTGGTGCTTATTCGTCATCTGACCCTGGATCTGGGACCCTGCATCTACTCGCTCTCCCTCCCTGACAGGAGCTCCTGGAGGAGGCAGGGCTTAGCTCTCATCTGCCTCCACCTCTTCCTCAGCCCTTCAGCCCTGAGGATGCCCACGAAGAGCTACCCCATCAGACAGGGCTAAACTTTGGTTCCCCAGCAAATCCCTCGCCCAGAGGGCGGGATCTGCTCTCCGTGTGTTCTCCAAATGAGATCAATGACCATCAGTGAATGACCCATCATAAACTTCTCTCTGTCCAGGAGCTTGCATCCTCTCCGAGGTACTGGGCCATGCCTGTCTCCTATAGGCAGCACCGATCCTGAGCAGAACCTTTCCAGAGCACCTCAAACATGCCAGGAGGGGCTTTGTCTTCTTACCGTCCTCCTCGCCACAACCCCACAGCCACCTTATGAGGCAGAGGTCACGATTTCCCCTTAACACCTGAGGAACCTGAGCCCCCAGAGAGCCTGTCCTTCCTCCAGGTCAGACAGCTGGCTGGGAGCTGAAGCCGCACTGAAACCCGGTGTCCCTCACTCCGTGGCGTGTGCTCCTGAGAACGGTACAGCACCGAGGCCCTGCTCCACAAAAGGGAACTGGATTCCTTACAAAACTGAGATCTACAGACTGACAAGTGCCAGAACTTTGCCTTCCCAGGCAAAGAAGTTGTGAACCTTAAAATAAATCTGTCGGGGCAACGACGTGGCAAAGTTGGTCAAGCATTTGGCCTTGGCTTGGTCATGATCTCAGGGTCCTGGAAAAAAGCCCAATTTCATCCATGGTCAATGGGGAGTATGCAACTCCCTAACCCACTGACCCTTCCCCTGCTCATATGCTCACTCTTTCTCTAATTAATTAATAAAATCTTAAAACAAAGTCATCAGATATTTTGCCTACAAAACGCATGTATTTGGGGAAAAAAGAGAATGGCAATACAGAGCAAACAAGTTACAGCAAAACCATAGGCAAGTCCAGAAAAAAAGGAGAAGAAGGCTGTTTTATTAGAGGAGAATGGGTTTTTGGAAGGCTGCTATAAGAAAATGTCCACTGCAGGAAACTGGGATTAGAAAGTATAGCGGCCTCTCATTGGCTGAGCTGTGAGTGTCCCTCATTGTCTGGGTTGCTGCTGGAGGAAGAGGAAAACCTTTCTTCCTCCCGCTGGGGTAGTAAGGGAGCAGCTGAAGTACTATGGACTTGCCTGGTAAATGTCTCCTATGGGTCTGCGATGGATGAGCGGGGTAGCGCATGAGAGCTCCCCCTACTGGCACACCCTGAATCCAATTTGGTGACCTTAGGCTTTCTGAAGTTTCATAAAGTGCCTGGTGAGGCCCCCTTTCATCTCCAAGTACAGCAAGATTCCTTCCATGGCTCAAGACTAGCACATAAGGCTTCTAGGAGAAGTTGCTTATGCATTCAGTAGAGGGCTCTATCAATTTGCCTTTCAACTCTTTGAAACTGGGACACCTCGGTGGCCCAGTCAGTTAAGCCTCTACCTTCAGCTCAGGTTAGGATCCCAATTCCTGGGGTCGGGTCACATACCGGGCTCTTTGCTCAGTGGGGAGCCCTCTCCTCTCTCTGCCTGCCTCCCCCCGTTTGTGCTCTCTCTGCCTTTGACAAATAAAATCTTAAAAAATGTTTTAAACAGTTTGAATGATTTCAAACATTTAAACCATTCAGCCAGGAAGGAGTGACAAGTGCAATCATGGAAGGGGCAGTTGCTAAGATTGTGCATGTGTGCAAGCACACTCGGGACCCCCAGCGCTCCCCCCCTCCCCCCCCCTCCCTGCCTGCAGCCACCCTGGCCTCCTGCTTCCCTGCACGTGGCAGCCCGCACCCATCGGGGGTCTTTGCAGCTGTGCTTTCCGCTGCCTCAATTCCACTTCCCAAGTCTTGTCGCCCTTCCCCTCTCTCCTTAAATGCCACCTCCTCATTGAGGCCCTGTATCACGCCATCTAAAGTAAGAGCCTCAGTAGTTCTCCTTCCGCCCCTTTTCTGTCAGCGCTAAGACGTGGGGATGCAGGGTGGGCTCCCTGGTTCAGCGCGGGTTTAGCGTGGGAGGGACTGAGATCCTCTCGCCCATGGTCATGAACCCTTTCTTCCTCATACTGGAACCCTGTTTTGAGTGGCCACGGGAGGGCTCCTTCACAGGTAGTTCTCCCAATATGCAGACTCTGCCTATACGAGTTTCCTTCCAGAACAAAAAGGGAAACAATATAAATAAAGTACAGTCGGACACACTGCAGTGATACTTAGTATAATATATAGCTTATTGGAAGAGGCACGTCCGGGTTGGTGGCGGCGGGGCAGGTGACAATCCCGCAGGCCCGGCAGCAGTGGTGCAGGCAGCTGAAAGCCAGGGCTTGAGAGTCCTCTCCAGGGGCACTCAGGCATGGGCCAGCGCGGACTCCGGCTGTCTTGGGAACACAATGTTCCGTCGGTTCCTACCCCCAGTCAGCTTCCAGCAGTTGCCCCTTAAGAATGTTTTATTGCTTGCTTGTTTGTTTGTTCTGATTTTTGTTTTTGTTTTTGTTTTTGATTTTGTTTTTGTTTTTGAGTGCTTTTAACCAGACTGCAAGTTGATGCTGGTCCCCAAGCACAGGGCACTTTCCTATTGGGGTGTTAGTTCCCAGTGGATCTCTTCTGGTGGCTCCCTCCTCCTCCTGTTTCTCCTCTGAAATCAGTCTAAGGGCTCCCACTCCCCTTTCCCTCTCCACTGATGCTCTTCTCCCTCCCCAGAGATCCAGGAGTGTGTAGTCTTACATCACACGCTGATTGATGGGTATTCAGAGTGTTCTGGTAGATATTTAGCTCACTTCAGGGGACCCATTGAAACAGGGTCCCCTACTTCTCTGCCATCTTGCCAAAGAGCCTTGGAACTCTTGTCTTAAACTGCTTTCAAGAATTTCTCTTTGTCTCTGGGATTTGCAAATCTTGCTATTATATGTTGGGGTGTTTGCCTATTTTTATTGATTTTGAGGGGGGTTTTCTGTGCCTCCTGGACTTGAATGCCTGTTTCCTTCCCCAGATTAGGGAAGTTCTCCACTCTAATTGGCTTCAATATACATTCCTGTTTCCCCTTTCCTCTTATTCTGAGATCCAGATTCTTCTAACATTGCTTCACTTTACAGTGTCACTTATCTCTTGACCCACTCTTGATCCCTCATGATCCACTAGCTGCTTATCTCTCTCTTTCTCAGCTTCATTATTCTCCATCAGTTTTTTTCTGTACCACTAATTCTCTCTTCTGTCTCATTCACCCTAATTGTTAGGACCTCCGTTTTTGATCGCATCTCATTTACATCCTTTTTGATTTCGAATTGACTAGATTTTAGTTCTTTTATTTCTCCAGAAAGGTATTTTCTAGTGCCTTCTATGCTTTTTTTCAAGCTCAGCTAGTATCTTTATAATCATTATTTTGAACTCTAGTTCTGATATCGTACCTATGTCCATATTATTAGGTCCCTGGCAGTCGGTATGGCCTCTTGTTCTCTTTATGAGGCGAGTTTTTCCATCTTGTCATTCTGTCCAGAGAAAAGTGAACAGAGAACAAAATAGAAAAATGGCAACAATGACCCCAGAGAAATAGACACTAAATACATCAGAAGAGACCAGAAACCAAAACCCAAAAATTAAGGAGAGAGAGAGAGAGAGAGAGAGAGGGGGGGGGGGAATATAATCAGACAGGTGAACAGAACAGCAATGTACGGGCTCCTGTGTGTATTTTGTCTTTTTATCAGAAAACGAAGTGCCACCATTGTAAAGAAATGAAAACCTGTATATGTACAAAAAGAAAAGTAAATACAAAGAAAGGAGAGAATGTAACTGTACAAATGAACATTAAAAGACAAAAAAGAAGGACTATGAACTGGCAGGTGAATAGGACAGAGAAATACACAAAGTCCTGAGTGATTTTTGTTGGTTTCGTTAGAAGAAACTACGTCTCAAAATTTTAAAGGAAGAAAAGCTTAAACATATATAACAATGAAATTAAATACATTGAAAGGACAGCATGTAACTGTGAAGATGGAAACTAGAAAAAAACTTTGACAAAGAAGAAGAGGAAGACAAAGGGAAAAAAGAGACCATGTAATTAGAAAGGTAAAAAGAATGAGCCACACAGTAGATCCCGGTTGCATTTTGGTCTGTTTGTTAGGAGAAATTTCATGGAGCACTGGGTGTGCGGCATAAACAATGAATCTTGGAACACTGAAAAACATAAAATATTGTAATAAAAAAAGAAGCAACTGCCTCCCAGAATTTTAAAGAAAGAAAAACTTATATATATACATAAATACAATTAAATACAGTGAAAGGAGAGATCATAACTGTAAACATAAAAATCAAAAAAGATTAAAAAAGAGTTGATAAAAAAAGAAATTGGTTGGAAAAGGAAAGAGAAAAACAATTAAAACGGAAAGACTAAAAAACTGTGGGGTGAGAGCCATGAATTCTATATCCTGTTTTCCCCTAGCACTGGAGTTCTGCATTTCCCTGTGATCGGAGAACTGGGTCTTAGCTAATGTTCTTGCTGATCTTCTAGGGGAGGGACCTGTGGCACTGATTCTCAGGCCAAGTAGAAGCCACGAGAACTAACTACCTGCAAAGAGAGTGAAAGAAAATGCAACATATCATCCCGAGGGAGGGGACTGACTGTGCAGCATCGAGATATGAAAGGCGCAGGTGTTGACCGTGGCACATCCCCTGCAACCTACGTCTAAATCTGGTCCAGAAACAGACACACTTTGGAGAAGGACAGGGGATGATAATAATCTTCACCACATGACCATTCCAATTACAGCTGCTTGCGTGCATGTGCCTTTGTTGTTTTAGCAATCAAACATCTGCCAAGGCAACTGATACATGGTCATGACGGGGAAAGTGCTTTCTCCCCTCCCAGTAAATACCACCAGAGTTTGGCTTCAGCTTGAAGGCCGGCAATAAGCCACTTCTCACCTCAGGGGCTGATTGTAACATAGAACTCATTGGCGTGTGGCACCCATCAACGAGTGATCTGAAATCCTACTAGCTTGGAGTAGGGCCCAGAACAAGAAAAAGTTCTCTGATCTGCATCTATGGCCTCGTGTACGTTCCCGGTGACCAGCTGACCAGAAAAGAAGGAACATCGTGAGTGATTTCCAGTTCTTACTTCCCAATATGCAGGCCCAGCTTATTTTAGACTTCTATTCCTGCATATCCATCAACACACGTTTAGCAGCTTAGGACAAGGCAAATATATTCTCAAACAGTCTGTAGCCGAGAAGTCCAGGCAGGCTCGATTGGGTTCTCTCCATGACCGGGTCACACGGAATTGAAGTCAAGGTGTTGACTGTGCTGCGTCATTAACCGAAGATCCACGGAGAGAGATTACATCCAAGCCCTTTCAGGTTATGACAGGTCTAGTTTCCTAAGGTTGTAGGACTGAGGTCCCCATTTCCTTGCTGTCTATCGGCTGAGGCCACACTGAGCTCCTAGGACCACCCTCATGCCTCCCTAGGGGCGCCCCTCCATCTTCCAAGCAATAAGGGTGCATCATGGTCATGGAAGCAGGGATGCAGATTGCGCATGGACCATAAACATGAACTTGCCCTCAGCAAGACTGATGGTGTTGCAGATCCTGCTGACTGCTCCATCTGCCACGAGCACAGACCAACACTGCGCACCTGATATGGCACCCTACCCCCAAGTGGTCAGTCAGATAACTGCCAGTGGCAGATTGATGATTTTGGTCTGCTTCAAATAAAATTGGGGAAAGGGCAGCTCTTTGTACACGAATACACCTTTATTCTGGGTAGGGATTTTCTTTCTCCCCCATGGTACCTTTTAGAACACCATGTGTGGACTTAGAAAATGCCTTCCCAACATCATGGAATTGCACACTGCATCACTTATAAACACAGAACTTGCTTCCCAGGTAAGATGCTCAAGGATCTCACTGCTATCATGTTTCCAATCATCCTGAAGTGATGGTTCAGTTGAACTGTGGAATGATCTTCTGAACCCTCCCTCCGTTAAGGCAGTGGTGGTGGCAGTGCCTTGTGGAGTGGGGACAATAGAAACTAGAAAGTGGGGTGCTCTATCTTAGGGTCGGATAGATGGAGCTGTTTCTGTGAGAGACACAACTCATATCTGCAGCAGGTGGACGGTAACAAACAGCATGAAGACCTCTGCTCCTTACTGCTGCTTAGGTACCCAGAAGCAAAATTTTCTTTCCCTTCCCCACAATGTTAGGAGCAGCAAGTAGAGAAACGTTTTCAACCCGTGACCTCACTGACTCTTCAAATGCAAATTGAGACTGCCCAAATAACCATGTCAGATGCCCACCCCTCAAAACCAATCCCAAATTGAGATTCCTCTGTGGTGTGGAGATGTGGAACGTGACTGTCAAAGGAAGCAGGATTGCCAATACACACGTTCTAACAGGGAGTATGTGTGAGATGTCTAGGGCTCTTCTTGGTCCTCCCAGGTATCTGCGATTAGGTAACGGGATAGTTCAACAACAAAATCCAGGCAGAACACCTTATGGTACAGACCCTCAGGCATTAAGGTGTGAGTCATTCCCTCAGGACAACCAGTTGAGGGGCTGCCCCAGAGAGAGGTAAAGGAGATGGGTAGACAGTACCCTGTCTTAACTGCCAGTGAGATCCAGAACATGCCAATGAAATGTAAACAGCAATAGTATTTACTTGATGACTTAATACCACCCCAAGCTCTGGGATGGAAAGCAAACAGAAAAACACCAGATTCGCCATTCAGACAAAATGCTTAGGGCAAAAGCCCAACTTTTACTAACAGAAACGCATAACATGAAAGATGCGATGCTTTTTCTTAGCCTCAAGGAGACAATTTCTTAGTTAACTCGTGCTAGGAGGCGTCAACGATATCTGGTCGCATTCCAGGACAGCCAACTGGATCTGCTTTCTTAGTGATGATTGTGATGACGAGATCAAAAGGTGGGGGAGTCATCACCCTTGTTGAGAAACTCACCACATTCTATTTTCTCTAGCACCTTCTGAAGGCGACTTATTAAGCCTTCTCTATTGCATCTGAAAATAAAGAGACAAGTCATTAACGAAAAGATACCCAAAGAGCCTATGATGCTGGTGACTCTGTAGGAAATGCAAAGAGAAACTCAATTTACAGGAGAACAGAAAACACGTCTGCACGGTAAGGGAAAATCCAGTAAATACAAAGAGTGCCAGTTCAAGTTCAAGGCCCACCTCAAACTCAGTGTGAACAGAGGGTTCCTTGAGCTTGGAAGAAAGAGTGAGACTCAGATAAAATCAGCCTAAATAACTGGAGATGGGGCACCTGGGTGGCTCAGTTGGTTGAGCCACTGCCTTTGGCTCGGGTCATGATTCCGGAGTCCCAGGATCGAGTCCCAGCTCGGGCTCCCAGCTCCACGGGAAGTCTGTTTCTCCCTCTGATCTTCTCCCCTCTCATTCTCTTTCTCTCTCTCTCTCTCTCTCTCTCTCTCTCTCTCTCTCTCTCTCAAATACATTAGTAAGTAAATAAATAACTGGAGGCGACATGAACTGTGAGTGAGGAACAGAGTTTGAGAAAAGCCAGGGAGGACCCGACCCCACCCCTCACCGAGCAGCACCCTGGCCTGGCTATGAACCTTACTGGACAGTTCCTCCCACACTCACCTTGCCGCTTCCTTTATGGCATATACCACAAATTTTTTCTGCACTTCTGGAGGTCCTTGCACTCCTTTAAGCAATTTGATGATTTTTGCATATCCTGAAGATATTTAGGGAAGAAAAAAAGCCTTCAGTATTTCTGAAGTACAAAGAGGAAGTAGAACTCAATCTTGGAGTCTCAGTGATCATTCAAGGGCTAGAATGTTACAGAGTACCTGTGCGTTCCATCCTTACTTTCAGACATCCGAACATATCCACCAATGGAATCTAATACACAATAACCGATTAAGAAATACAAAAGAACAAGAACAAAAGGTTTACTGGGACATTTCCGTCAAAATAAAGGGACCCATTCTAATTGGGAAAACCCAATTCTGGCAAAGGATGAGCCTCAAGAGGTCGGTGGAATCGAGTCTGGATCGTAGAATGGGAAAGACGTCCCATGGCTTCATGGACAGAAACTGTTATTCTACTTACTTCCTTGAAAATATTGAATCTCCTTCTTCAATTGTATTTTTATTTCCATATTGATTTTCACTGGTATCGGCAGTTGATCTGGCACATCTTCCAGCACAGACATTGCTGTGACTTTGGGGTCATCTGCAGAGAGACAGCTGGGAATGATTCCTCCCACCACTGCATCACCACCTGGTTTAAGGATCACCCACCCTTGCAGACCCTGGCGGAGTCTATACAAAGAATCTAATAGCGTGGATACCATCTCCTGCCATACTCACATGCTCTGGAGATCCTATTTTGTCCAGAAGCCATCAGGTGGGCATCAACCACCTTCCCTCCCCTCCCCATGGATACTGTGAACGAAAGGCGCATCTGGAAACCTAATTGAATGTGGAGCCGCAAGGATGTGCATTTCAGCAAGCCCGCACGCACATCCACGTGCTCCACAGTCTCTAATATTTCATTTCATAGCAGGAGAATATACCAGTAGATGTATCAGACCTGAAAATTGGACCTCAGGTAACACAACACAACAAAGAAGCCTCTTCTCTTCTGGTCATTATGCATACACACAGAAACAAAGTTGGGCAATATAACTAAGAACAAACATTCACAGAGCCCTGGGACTCAGGATTCAATGTTCCCTTGATGCACTCTACAAGGTGAAAAGCTGAATGTGTCACTTGATGTCGGGATGCCTGGCATTGCACTAAATCTCTAGAAACCCCAGTCAGTAAATGATCTTCGTCATCTGTCTTTTGTATCTCAGAAAACACATCTTTTTACTCCAAGATTGACACATCTACTTCATTCGCTCATCCTCTGTGCCGAGATCAAGCCAACAGCAGGGATCATCAGTGAGCCAGACGGAAGAAACCCTTTCCTTTTGGAATGTATAACTACCGTGGACATCAGAGAGTACATATACGATGAGCAAAGGAATAACACAGTTTGACTTTGTGTTAGGAAGGAAGTCAGCAGGGGCGTGAGCGAGAGCAGGAGTGGAAGCCTCCGTTATGTGTGGTCGGGCAGGGCCCTCTGAGGGGGTCACCCCTGGGCAGAGCCAGGACCAGGAGACAGAGTCAGCCTGTGCACATGCAGAGGAGGAGGTCTGGCTGCCACGAGGGCCGTGCTCGGCCCTTACGAGGGGACAAGCCTGGGCCACGGAACAAAGGTCAGAGGCAGAGAGAGCAAAGAAGACATGGAGAGGACATGTGGTGGCACGAGAGGATGACAGGGTCAGGAGGTGGAAAGTGTGGAGACCAGTGTCAGGACCTCAGAGTCTGATCTGAGTGGTTGGGAAGTTGAGGACGGGTTGCAGAATATGCATGTCTCCATGTGATTTCTGGGTGGACGTGGCCACTCGGGGTACACTGGAACAAATGGGCTACCCAGGGTCAAGCGGGGAAGCAGGACACGGGCCGAGAAGCTACTGGACCCCTTGCTGAGGGATGAGGCAGTGTGGAATGAGGGAGGGGAGGTGAGGAAGGGAGGGGAGGGGAGGAGTGGAGTGGAGGGGAGGGGGGAAGAGGGGGAGGAGGGGGGGAGAGGTCAGGAGAGGGGAGGGGAGGATAGATATCCTCACCATCTTCCACGGACATGGGTGAGTCCCCAGCCTGGGATGATCCCTCTCCTTCCTCTCTCTCTGGCAGCAGCGGCACGCCCAGCCGTTTCTTAAATGGAGGCGGAGTGATGGGTTGTCCGGAACGTTTCACTTGGCTTTTGGGCCCAAAAGCAGACTCCTCTGCTTTTTCACTCATGGTTTCCTGAGGAGCATGAAGAAACGTGTTCCATTAATGACAAAAAAAAGCAACCATGCCGAACGAGTTCGGAGCTTTGTCAGGACGTTAACATAGAACTGTTATGATTCAACATTTGAAGTCCCAGGTGTTTACCCAAAGAATACCAGAAATACTGATCTGAAGGGGTACATGCACCCCGATGTCTATAGCAGCATCGCCTACAGTTGCTGAACTACGAGAAGAGCCCAAATGTCCATCGACTGATAAATGGAAAAAGAAGACGTGGTGTATGTATACAATGGAATATTACTCTGCCGCCAAAAACAACAAAATCTTGCCATGCACCACGACGTGGGGGCTGCTAGGGAGCAGAATGTTAAGTCCATCAGAGAAAGACAAACAGCAGATGAGTTTACTCATATGTAGAATTTAAGAAACAAACAGATGGCCATGGGAAGGAGAAAAGAAGGGCAAACCGGAAAACAGACTCTCCACTACGGAGAACAAACTGAGGGCTACCGGAGGGAAGGCGGTCATGGGGACGGGGTCAGTGTGTGACAGGGATGAAGGAGGGCGCTGGTGTGATGAGCACCGGGTGTGATGTGTGGAATCACTCACTTCTACTCCCGACACCAAGAATACGCTCTATGCGAACTAACGGGAGTTAACTTGGGAAACAGTGCAAGCATTCCACCCGTCGGGACGGCTCTTAACCTGGTACCTTCCCGCTTCCACAGTGTGTCCCGAGCCATCAGCCAGGCGTTTCTTCAGCATGCAGGTGGCTCGCTTGGGGGCTCTCTGGCTACGCCCACAGTTGGACTGCTTCCTTTGCTTACTAGGAGTGGCCACCCTGTAGGAAGGTCTTTGCATCTGGGGCCCATTTTGTCACTGGATACCAGAGGAGCCGCAGAAGTCCACGGCGGAAAAGGCAGTTTAAGACAGAGCTTGCACGAGAAGGGACTCTCCCCTTGTGCAAGATTTGCCCGTGTGGCCTGACCTGTTCACGTTAATGTGGCTATAGCATCAGGAACCTGACCTGCTTGTGCATCCCACACAGGCCGGTCGGGGAAGGCAGCGTGGTCAGGCGAGAGGAGATGGACTGGGAGCGGGATCCGCCAGAGCAGGACCCCACCTTCTCCCCTGTAACAGTGGTGCGTGCCCCTGTCCGGGTATGGCGCATCTCAGCAGGCCAGGGGGACCCCAGAGGGCATGGAGCCATTCCCTTCCCTCACAGCTGGGAATAAACACACCCATCCTGGCAAGACATCCCTTGGCAAGTTCCAGAAGATCGCCTCTCCCGGCCCCCTAGGGCTTGGTCTGCTGAGCAGCAGAGGGCAGTGATCCACGTGGAGAGTCGGGACAGTGGCCGTGTCCGGAGACGTCCACAGCTGTCTGAGGCTGGGCGTCTCGGCAGGGGTCCACGGTTGGGCTATGGGGTAACAAACATGCCCTACTGCATGGTCATTCAAAGGGATTCGAAGCCAGGACAGTGGTGAAGTCCAGCAGACCAAGGCGTCTCTACTGTCGGCAATGGAATCCGCTGTTTGTATCTGCCGATCTTCCCTTCTTCTACCCCGCTGCCCACAGTCACCAGGCCTTAGGAACCTCCACTCCACGTCACGTTCCTTTGCCCGGTTCCTTAAACCGTGCCCCTGCTCACTGTCTATCTGACGACGGTGTGGGTACTCAATACTTGGCTTCTGCCATCCCCTCACAGGGGCGGGCTCGGTTTGCCCAATCAGGGAGAGCCCGCATGAGGCCAGACTTGATGTCCGCACGAACCACGGCATATGGAGAACCCTCGTGGGTGCCAGAGGGTCCCTGTAACCACTCGCCACCCGGTCACCAGTCGGGAACTCGGGCCAATGGACCCAGAATGCACTGGCGGTGGCCTAGGGCCCGGCTGAGGACGCACAGGGCAGGCTGAGGCTGCATTCGCCAAGTCGCTGTTTGTCCCGTCCCATTGTGCCTGGTGCTTCGGGGCGGCCCGCCTGCCCGGGCTTGCCATCTGCTGCATCTCCTGGGCAGGGGGGGCCGGGGTGGTGTGGAGGGGAGGGGGCATCACTAGGGCATCAGCTGCCAAATGGTCAGGAGTCTCAGCGCCTTAGGAGCCAGAGTGGGGAAAACAGCAAAGACGGGCTGGTGGGCAATCCCAAATGTCTCTCCCCAGATCCTCACCTCATGAGGGCTTATTTGGGATCATTCACGTCAGCTTCCCGTGTCCATATGCTAGTGTCCATCCCTGCAGATCGGGTCGACTGTCAGTGCTTAGGGCTCCGGGATCCTTGTCAAGCAGCCACCGGACCCTTGTCAAGCCCCAGAATCCACAACCATGGGATCCACACGTGAGTGTGTGACCGGGACGGTGGCTTGCATGGGCGGCCGTGTCAGAGAGCTCAGTGGGCATGGGTGCAATCATCCAGGGCTTTCCCCAGCGGGAGGTCCCCCGGCCTCAGGCTGTGCTGCTGAATAGCATTCCCTTCGTATCAGGGGTCAGAAGGCGTGGGACACATTCCTTGTCCTCATCCATCACCTGTGCCTCCTCCTCTTGGCTTCCGGGTTCTCAGTCTTAGCGGCTGCCAGGCTGTCCCAGCACTCGGACCAGAACCCATGGGCAGCTTGTGCCCTGGAATGTCACAAACAGGTGCCTGAAGTCTCCAGGGTACCATCCTGCATCCCGCCTTCTCCAACACCCCCAGGCCTGTGGAGTGGTGCACCCCACGTGCCCTTCTCTCCCCGCAGTTCTTCTTTCACCCTACTCTCTGACCTGCGGACTGTCATCGGGCACCAGCAGCCACCCACCTGTCCACAGCAGACGCTAGCCCGCCCCTCAGCCATGGGCTTCCCGTCTCTGTTGGGGTGACCCGGCACAGCTTCGTCCACGAGCGAATCAGATCACCTGGGGCTGTCAGGGTGTCCCCAAGCATCTGACGGATGTCCACACTTCCCAGCACACAGCTCGATGGCCTAGCGTGGGATTCCTCAAGGAGGCCTCCTTCTCCAGACCCATGTCTCCTGGCCTCTGGTCCCTGTGAGCTCACAGTGGAGCGTCTGAGTGAAATCATCCACTGCCCCGAAAGTGAAGACAAGGACGGACCACAAAAGAGGAAGGCCACTCCACCCGGGTCCTGGCAGGTTTAAGAAGCAAGGAACACACACACACCAGACCGGTCTTGGGCGGCCCCACAAAGAGATCTGTGCACTGCCAGGCACAACCCTGAAACTTACATAGTCGCCTGCATGGGCTTCATCCCAGGCACCGTCCAGATAGGCCCAGTAACACTCCCTCTGAAGCTAGAGCCGTGTGACAGCTCCGAGGATGGAGAGGAACTTACGTTCAAGGACAGGGGAAGGGATGAGGGACTTCTGATAGCTGGCGGCCAACTTGGGGTCAACAGGAGGCCACGTTCTCTCAGAAACTCCTCCAACAAAGGCAGAATTCTGGAGAAAACTGGATACAACGTAAGAAGGGTAGATGCGGGGCTCAGGAGCAATCAGCGAGCACCAAGATTTCTGTGATGCGTGGCTGGCCAGGCACAGGTGCCTTCTCCCGGCTCACTAGCCCCCAGCCGGCAGTATCATCCTTCATCAAAACGCCCTGCTCGGCAGAGGGCTATCTCATGACAGCGATGAGATGAGGGAGGGGCAGGTCACATTAACAGTGGCCAGAAGGAGGACCGAGGGACAGTGAAATCCGTGGCCGGAGCCCCCAACTGCTGTGTTCCCCACATTCACAAGGAACCACAAAGCACGAGTGACTACCGGAAAAACTGCGCGGTCGGCTTGCGGTTAGGTACCTCATCCCACAACTGACGTGCTTCTTTATCCGTCTGTGTCTTCTGACGTTGCTGGATGTGAATCCATTTTGTCAGAGAACTATCATCCCCTGTCAACTTCCTTAGGAACATTTTAACTACCAAAGCTTAATGGCGTTTCCCTTCACACACAACATTTTCACTGCCGTGGAACCAGAAATGTTGAAGATTGGGGCCTGGCCCCATGTCAGCACATGGGGATTGAGCAGCATGGGAGGCTGATCCATCATCAGTCAGTGGATGCTGGGACTGTTGATCTTGGGGTTGTGTGTTCAAGCCCCACGTTGGGTGAAGAGATTACTTCAAAACGAAAAATCTTAAAAAACACGCACACACACATCAAAACCCACAGAGTAAACCTAATACCCGGTGTGCTGAAGTACTGCACATGAAACATAAACCTCCTTAAGGACAGAAATCAAAGCCCTCAGTAAATGGAGAGAAATACATACCGTGTGGATGGGAAGACTCCTTATTAAGTCATTATTCTCAATTCTGCCCAGAATAATTCTTACATCTAGCTTAAATGTAAGTAATATTTCATTTAAAATTTAAAAGTATCCCCCTGTTAATATTGGGGATAATTCATGAGCTGAAACTAAAGAGTGTATGGATATCAGAGGGCCTAGAAGAGCAGAGACCATCTTTAAGCAATAGCACCAGGTTGGAAGACGCACACTGCCAGACAGCAGACTTACTGCAAAGGAGAAGCCATGATAACGCGGTGGTGTTGGAGCAGGGGTGGGAGGACACACCGGTGCAACAGGACAGGGAGTCTAGACATAAATCTGGAATCTGCAGGGCCTAGATTGCTGACACCGGGGCCTGCAAAACTTTGTGGCCCATCCAGGAAGTCCACCTGCTCCCTACGGGAAATTGCACCTCTGTTTTGATTCCTTTCTCGTCCATACAACGTTGATCTCGATGAACAGGGGACTAAGAAGGACACTTAGGATATTTTCATCGTGGCTTTAGATTAGGCAAGGGTTTTGAAAAAATAAAAGCACTGACCATGAGGAATGGATTGATTAGACTTAATTAAACTAAGAAATTTTGTTCAAAAAAGCCACTGCTGAGAGAGTGACATGTGGGTGACCTGGGTGGCTCCATAGGTTAAGCGGCTGCCTTCATCTCTGGTCATGGTCCCAAGGTCCTCGGGTGGAGCCCAGCACTGGGCTTCATGCTCACTGGGGAGCTGGCTTCCGTAGCTACCCCTCTCAAATAAATGGATAAAATCTTACAGAGAGAGAGAGAGAGAGAGAGA